>VDFB02089668.1:0-66438 GCA_007258455.2 Sequoia sempervirens
TTGTATGCCTTCTCAAGTACAGGTAAATCATGAACATCGTCAAAGTCATCTCGATCATTATGATCAGCTGCACCACTAAATGTGTCATGGATCAATGTATTTGTACCATCATCTTCAATTGTGTTTTCTTGTGCATGATCATCTTCCATAGGATCATTAACTTCATCTTCAATATTCACAGCTCCATGTTCCTCCACTTGCAAAACCACATTCTCCAAGTAGTGATAATCCATATCATGTGCCCTAGGGCGCCCCACCTTATAATAATGATTGAAACAAATAAACCATGATCATGATCATGGATTTTATATATATATATAAAGAATGTTAAAATGATATAAAAATTTACAAATTCAACCAATATAAAGACATATAATGAACAACTTACCAATGGATGATAATCATGCCCCCTACAATGTGACTATGTTGCTTACAATGTTTCTCAGCTATTGTGATTAAAATTCTTCTTGTCTTTAAGCCCTTGAAATTATTGCAAGGACAATAACATTTCCCATCACTCTTTCTTTTCACCCAGCCCAATCTAGCAAGTGTCTCTTCATTTTTTTCTGCACTATTATTATCTGACATGATTTTTCTTTACCAAGCTTGAATATTTAGATTTTCAAAAAACATCAAAATCAGACTCCAATAATTTTTAATCATAAACAGCTAACAAAATCTAATAATTTTTATATTTTGCACCAAAAAAATTCAACCTATAACATCCACAAACTGTCACAAGTATCGAAAATTCGCAAGTATAGCAAAACACTATCGCAAGTATAGATAAATTGTCGATCTCACTTTTATTTATTAAAAAAAATTTGTTGGAACCTCGGCGAATGCTAACCATATACCCGTTGGATCATAAATTAAGGAGGCTAACCATATGTCAGCCCACAAATTGATGAAAGGGGATGGTTGACTTTAAGTGTATGTCAGAATAGCGACAAAAATCATACAGCATCACAATTTCAACAAACATCGAGCATAAATTTATTTATTTTTTGAAAATTTCACATTAAATACATAGGTACCCAATGATACATCTAATTATACATCTTTCATTGGAATGTTTCATCGTATTTTGTAGTTAAATCAGTTAGTGAATGCAAATTTGGGATTTGTGTATGGTTCCATGTGACATCTGTTACATTGAAATGCAGAATTTGGCAATATGTACTTACATTCCCCATATCTTTTGAATTGATTTCATGCCATTTGGTGTGACATGACATTCTAATGTTCAACTCTTTATTGGTTGGCACCTGACAATGCTTGCTGGGTACTTATAGCCAACTTATCCATTTATTGGGTAATTGTCCTTCCACCTCCCTATGGTACAGTTGGGAGTTGGTGTTTTTATTGCAAGCTTGTGTGACTGCCCCTTATATTGGCATGGTAGCAACTCTAGTTCTTTTAAAATGGAGTTTCAATACATTACACTCATTATCTTGGCTTGTTCTTGCACTATGAAAATGGAAAAATCCTTCAAAGTTTTGGTCCCTGCTAGGTTTCATGAGATCCATGATAATCAACCACTTAACATTGAACAGATGTGAAGGAATTTTATAATTGAATGCAAGCAAATTTCTAAGGAAATTCTAATTGTGCTTAGTGAGTAATGGGTAGAGTTCTATGCCATGGCACTGCCTCAAGAAACTACATCAAGATTTGTTTCAAATCTCATGGATGTTCTTTGGAGTGTCAAGATGGTGAAGCTTTTAGTAGGTACATACATATTTCTTCACATTTGTCCACTCTCCTCATTGCAACCTGCACTGGAAGGTTATGACATTTTGCATGAAATGAATATTGTTGGGGGTATACTTTGTCGTCAACATATTTTATCTCATAGGTGCTTTTCTACTCTGCTTTGTTCAATGGCTCATGCACTCATTGATGACTATTCTCGTGAGTTTGATCATCATTTATTCATATTAATATTTCACTATGGTAATGTTGTTTGTGACAAAATTTAGAATCTTTATAATACAACACATTTTCTAATCTGCCATGCCCTCATAGAGCATCATGAGGTTGCCTAGTTCCCTCCTCCAATAGACATTGCATCCTCTGAGGAAATTTCCACTTAATTCTCTCTTGCAATTTGATTTCTTTTGATTATCTGGGATATAGTTTTTTGATCATACTGTGGGGTTGGAATTATCTTCTAGCTATCTCCATCCATCTCTCTTTGTTTCCTTGCATTCTCAGCTAGCATTTTGTGCCCTGTAGGTTGGTAGTATTCAAGTGTGGGAATTCCTGGGTTTTTGCAACCTTGACTAGATATAGTTACTCTTGGGGTTGCTCGGGGTCCATATTTGAACCTTCACCACTCCTCTCCTTTTGTGACCTTGGTTTACTTTGGCCCATTTTGCTTGGTACCACATTTTGTGATGTATTTTGGTGTTGGGTTTTCAGATGTTTTTCACCACATCTGTGTTGCATCTGACTACTTGGCACCACATTATGAGATGTTCCTTGGTGCTAGGTCTTTATATGTATGACGACACCTTTTGTGTTTGGATGTATGGGCTCTCTTACTTCTCCCTGGAAGCTTAAATGTATCTCTTGTGGGAGAATTTTGTTATTCATCTTCCCATTTACTCTACTCCTCTCTTTGCAGAGATCTTCTTTGTTGAGCTCCGAAAATGTAGCACTTTGTTTTTTAATATAAGTTTAGTGGCCCTGCCACTTTTATTGAAACAAAAGGCATCATATTCTTGTACATAATAGTAAAAATAAAAAAATACCAAAATAATAGTAAAAATTGAGTAAAATTGATTTTAGAAAATGCTAAAATAATAGTTTACCATCAATTTCCTAAAAATCCACCCATAACACCCCAAATTTTTTAACTAGTCACATTCAAGAGAAATATTTTTTCAAATTTGAAAAGTTAAATATTTTACATGTTCACTTTACAAATATTAAATAATATGTAATAATAGTATATATAAATAATATATAAAATATTATTATTGTCTTATTATATATTATATTATATTATATGTAATATATATACATATTATATATATATAAAGGATATATATATATATATATATATATATATATATATATATATATATATATATATATACATGCTTGATCTGATACCAATGACAGAGTTTAGATGAACACTCATTTGTAATGGAAGACTAGGATCTCAACTAGCTCATGGAATAAAAAAGATTAAAAAAATAAAGATTAAAAGTTTAGATTTTGATTAAAATGTGATTTTTTTGGTGGTATATTAGATCTAAAATTAAACCTTAATATGATTCTTAAGGGTTCGTGAAAAAGTATAAATAAAGCTTAAAACCATTGTAAAAGAGATAGTAACAATGTAATAGTATTAGCCCACACAGGTAGCGGAGTTGGGCTTTAGCAGCGGGTTTGCAGATCTCAGTGCAATGGACGTGAGGATTGGGGATACCTCTGAGTTAACAAAAATATATATATTGAATGATAGTTGAAACTAATAAATCATATTATTGTACTAACTACTTAAAAAAAAGTAAATGTAAGAAATAAAGACAATCATTCTTTTGATAGATGATATTATATTATTTATATAAAAATAATTTATATAGTATAATATAATAGAATAAATAATATGTTATATATAAATATATAATAATATTACATATAAAGAATAAATTATATATAATTTATTTATTATTATTATTTATAAATAAATAAATTTTATATAAATATATTTCAAATATATATCAATTTTTTTAATGCAATAGATTTACTTAAATTTATTTTATATAATTCATTGTATTAATTAATTATCTTAAATTTTTTATATAAATAATTTATTTTGAAATACAACAAATAATCTCAACATAAATCTAAAATAAATATATAGTTAATTCTTAATCCAACGCTTACCAGCTGAAAAAGAAAGTATTTGATTTCTGTGAGCATCACCTAGATGCAATGAGTGCTAAGTGGACCATTCACTATCATGAGAGATGGGTTTCGGTGAACCACTACTCATGAAACATGGGTCAATGAGTTTGACTCGAAACTACACGGTTGAATCATGATAGCAATATCATAAAGTATTTGATTTTATGTCAACAAATCTTCAAATTCCCCACGTTAATGTCAAACTCAGACAAGTAATACCTTTTTAAACGTGAAACTCGGGCAAGTGAACAGTGACCTGTACACCCAGGCATGACACTGCCCAATCATGAGAGTGACGTGCAGAAAACGGAAATGAAAAATATATATTTTTTGGATTATTTAAAGGTATATAAGCTAATTAATATTTTTGATATTGATAAATAGAATTGAAACGGCTCAAATACTTATGTAACAACAAAGCCAAAAGGTAGAAAAAACGTGTACCATGAGCAATGGGACAAACCAAAGCACTCCACAAGACAAAAAAGAGTGAGGTACAATTGTATCCCAAGTTGCCAAAAACAACTACAAACAAGAGATAAAACTAGGATCCCCAAGGTCTTGCTTAGACAATTCTAGACCTTGCTCTACTTTTCCTCTCATCCATCACTCTAGCATGTGTTTGGTATAAAGGTTTGGGAAGACCTTTCTTCCTCCTAACAACAATCCAAGAGATATTATCACTCAATTTCTCAAAACAGGGAGAAGCAAGGGGGATTCCCCTACAGAAAGCTTGTCAAGATGTGAAGTAGGGGCAAAAGATCAACAAGGCGAAGACAAATGATGAAGCTCCACCACATGAGTAATTTGAAGCTGATTTGAAGCCAAAATACATATTTAATGTTAGTATGTGTATTTTGGCAATCGCATGACCAAGAGGAAACATCTGAAAGCATTTAACAAAGGGTTCTAATTTATAATCTTTTTTCCCTCTTCAAGATGATCCTTTCTCAACACTAGGCATATAAGGGGACTTGCAAGTCTTTCATTGAGATTGAAAACACTTTCTTTCTCTCTCTTTTACCCAAAGTTTGTTTCCCATTTGAAGCATATGGATGTGCACAAGGATATGAGTGTTGAAGTTAAGAGGCACTTCAAGAAATCCTAGAACAAGTATTTATCATTTTAATTTTAATGTCAAGATTTGTAACAAAATGAATGTAAGTTATAAGTTAGACTCATCTACATACTCGATTGTGGTGGTAGCCATTTCCTTGTCATTGTACACACATAAAGCATTATCAAAATCTTGCAAATTATTTTAAAATCTTGTGTCAACATTTTTTTTAGAATGTAAGGTTCATCTTTTGTAATAGTCATTGTGTTGACTTAGTGGTGTTTAATAGTGCCAATGATTATTAGTTTCTAGTCATTGTTGGTCACATCTCTCAAACTCTATATAAGGATATGAACCTCTTTGTAATCATCACTCTAATATTTCCTAATATAATATATTAAATTATTTTTTGATACCTCAAATGTGCTTATTTCTCATTTTTTTATATGGCGTGAGTTGAGTTTAGAGTTAGAAGAAAGGTGTATGATAAGATCACAAGTCGTTGAAAAATGTGAGCAAGAGAAATCACTCATTCACAAGTAGAGCATGATTTCATGGGCATTAGGTGGTAGGCATGACATAAGGGTTCAAAATATGTCCCCAAATTGTGAGGTAATTGTTTTCATCCCAACTTTGCAAAGGTCAAGAGTTACACATAGGGTCGTGGTCATGATTGAACTAGAAAATCTTGTAATAGATAGTCATGGGAAATGAAAGGAAGTTGATAGCATAAATACTTCCTATGTTAATCAATGAGAGAATTGCATGCAAACTATGATCTAGCAATTGCAAAGGAAAATACACACACAAAAGATTATACCACAATGACTTAGTGTCTATCATGGGAAAAAAACCCAACCTCCAAAACTCGAACCGATGTATTCACAATACCAAGTTGGTTACAATACATCAACATGTTCAAGCCTTCACAAGAGAACAACAAACACAAGTTTTGATTTTTTTTTGACAACATATCTCTCAACATAGTCTTGCCATACTACATCTTCATCCTAGGCACCAATATATAGAAGACAAAAAATCCAAAAACCACAAATGGTAAACCATAAACCATGGGAGAAATCACTCCCAAAAATGACATCCAAATTTCTTTGAGTTCTAATACAAGTCTCATTATGAGTCAATATGCTAACCTTAGAAGATTCTCTTACGTTGCCATAATTTGTCGTAGTCAACTCACCAACTCGAACATTCCATTTTGGCCCATTCAAAGATGCCTTATGATATGTCATAATATGCAACATAGAGTTGGTCAAAATTTAACTCTATTATGTAACTCCCTACAATTATGCTCTTACATGTGTTGTATAATTCATGATAAGTAACCCCCATATCCCATAGTTCCTTAATGATTTTAGATGTTCTTGCAACTTATTCAACATGTGGCCAAAAGTGTCACCTCAAAGTAAGGTGCAATCTTTTTCATGTGGGTAAAATAAAAAATACAATGAATACAATGAATAATAAATACGAAACATTGGGGTGCAAAGTTGACACCTTTCCCAACATTCTCCCATTTGTTAGACAACTTACAAGAGAAAAAAATAACTTTCAACAATTTGTAAACTAATTGCTAGGGGCTTAGAGGCCCATAAATTCATTACACCACTTTAATTTCTCTGTGCTCATAGAATTTGTCAACACATCTACAACATTCATTAGAGTATCGATCTTTTCAAACATCGCCCTTCCATCCTTCGTCATGTCATGAAAAAATGTTATTAAACATTTATATGCTTTGTTTGTGTGTGAAAAGTTGGGTTCTTTGCTAAGTTGATGGTGCTTTGATTGTCACATCCACTTTAAACTAATCACTGACTCAATTCAATATTCAAACGTAATTTTTGTAGTGGATAAAGTGATTGCAACATGTTTGCTCATCCAACTAATTGTACCGCCTAACAACTTAAAAACATAACCATTGGAAGTTCTTTTGTTATCCACTCTTCTATTCTATTCAAATCAACAAACTCTTTAATCTCCAATTGCTACAAGTACTCATTGAATATACTACAAGTGCCATCATTATGCTACATGAGACCATGGTAGCAAATAAAATACTCTATAATGCCCCATAAGTACCAAAGACTCTCTTCACTACTCCTTGGTGCTCTTTGCTAAGATTAGTCATAAACTAATTCAACTCCCATTTCTTGGGCAATGTTTGGTCTGGTGTAGACCATAACATACATCAACTACCAATTGCACTTGTAATCCAATGTAAAATTCTAGGTTAATGTAATAAAGCATAAAAACTAACCCTAAACCAAAAATGGAGTACAAGCATAAAAACATGAAATATAGAACAATAATACTATAAATTCTTCATGCCATCATTTCTTTATCTCCATTTCCCTTCTCCATTTTGCTTGAATATAATAATTGCCCTTAGATTTGGATCTGCAATAGTAGTCTATCGCAATACCTAGGAAAATAATAAAGATAGTTGTCTCACACTAATAGCATGTATTAGCTCAAGATGTAGATGTCTAGATAGCATAAGGTGTGTGTATGTCCAATTGAAAAATTGACTTTTGAATTAAATAATAATTTCATTCAAAAGTTATAACAAACTACCGCTCTCTTTCAAGACAATCATTCAATCCAAAAAAATCTAAAATTTTCTTCTTAAATGTTGACCCTTTGTTGGAAAAGCAAATTAATTTTTTTGGGGGTTTTCAACGTGATTTCTTGCCATGCAAATATCTTGGAATCCCCCTTTTTTTAGGGAAGTAAAAGCATGAATTCTGGGACAAATTAATTAGTTTAACGTCCAATAGGAATAGGATCATGCAATAGAAATCTAAATGGCTTACTTTTGCAGGAAAATTAATTATGATCAAAACAATTCTTCACTCCTTACCCATCAATCTTATGTCAATATTAAAGCCTCCTCAAGGAAAAGGTATTGAACTTCATTTTTTTTTTAGAGAATTCCTTTGGGATGAGAATGTTACTTTGAAGAAAAATCTCCCACTCGTGGCATGAAAGTATTTATGCAGTTCGAAAATTCATTGTGGGCCAGGGCTGAGAGATTTAATCTTACAAAATAAAGCTTTGGGGGAAAAACTGGTATGGAAAATTTATGCTAAACTTGAGACAAGGTGGTGCCAAATAATGAGGCATAAATACTCCGAATCTCTTGAAAATGAAAGAATTTTCACTTAGAAAAATCTTCCTCAAGGCTCAAAAGTATGGAATTTTATTTCGTCCTACAGATCAATGATCCTTCCTCATCTCTCTTGGTTAGTTCATAATGGGGAAAAAGTAAATTTTTTGGATGATGCCTAGAATGGTTTCAAGACTCTCTGAACCTTAGGGGATTGGGGTCAAATTGAGGCTATCCTCAAGGATCTCTGGGGGGCAGAGTTAAAGACTACCTTCATATAATTTTGGGGGATAGTGGTATTGTTGCCTGAAAAGATTTTTATTTTCTCTCGATTCCCATTCATATGAAGATTTCTCTCAAGAATGAGCTTAAGAAGGGTCATATATTTTTGTCCAATAAGAAAGATACCATTGTATGGACTAAAAGTAAATTTGGTAACTACATGATTAAAGATGGTTATAATGCTTTAAGTTCCACCACCTTATTAAAAACCATGGCCTTACAAACTATGTTGGGGACTGTGTGTCCTCCCCAAAGATGAAGCTTTCACTTGGCTAGCCTTAAAAGACATAATTCTAATAGGGTCACATTTGGATACACTAGGAATACCACCTCTATTCCTATGTGTCTTATGTAGCCAAGCTTATGAATCTACAAATCATCTTCTCATTGGTTGTGATATTGCTCACAATTGTTTGACTTGGTTGTTGAACAAACTTAGTTGGTCAAGTCGTTTACACAACTCAACTCTAAATCAATTTTCCAGTTGGCCTCTCCTCTTTCCTAATTCTTCCCTTTCATGTATTTGGGAGATCAATCCTTCCATAGTAGTTTGGAATATTTGGTTGGAAAGGAATAATAGAATATCCAAAAAAAGTCTTTAAAGGTATCCTAAGTGTTACAAAAAATTGAAATTGCTATCTCTGAAGTGACTATGTCTTGGGTTTTCAAAAATTTGCATGGTTCAAAATATTTTTCTTTGTGGGATGTCTTCATTACTAAAAACTAGTCTCTTATTAAACTCCAACAAGTTAGATCCATTCAATCCAGTAAACCTAAAATCGATAGAGAGTTGGTTGAGTGGGTTCCTTGTGGGTTCATCAAAATCAACTTTGATGGGGTCTCACAGGGCAACCCTGGAAAATTCGGTGCTGTTGTAGTGCTAAGAGATTGGCAAGGTAAGTTTGTTGGGGCAGTTTGTGAACATCTTGTAGATGGAACTAACAATGTGGTAGAGTTTAACATGTTAAGGCTAGACATAGAATTGGCATTAAAACTCTCCATCCCTCATGTCATTCTCAAAGAGGATTCTATGGTAGTGATATCTACAATCAAGAACAGAAAGAGAAATTCCTGGTATTTGAATTATTTGCTTTTTCCTATCTTATCACATCTTGAAATATTCTCTTCATTTCAAGTAGACCATTGCTATAGGGAAGCCAATTGTCATGTAGGCTCTTTGGCCAATAAACCCATCTATTTTTTTATAGAAACCTTGAGATCTTCTATGAATAGGAATGTTAGTCTTTGTTCACATGAGAATTTTCATGCCCTCAATCTCTTTTAGATCGGAATCCCAATGTCTTGGAAATTTAACAACTCTATTTTTGGCTACTATAGTCACATTTCTTGAATATGCTGGTTGGAGATTCAATTGTCAAATCAGTTTGAATGCTAACGTGTCTTTAGTATTCATGTCCAAACATGTGCTTATTCAATAGCTTGCAGGTTTTATGCTAATCTTGGTGGCGAACTATTTCAATACTTGGGTAAACCCACAAAAGTGGTTTACAATTCGAATGAGGAAGGAAAACTTGTAAAAAATGACCCCGTGCCAAAAATTTTCATCTTGGGCGTTCAAACGAACCAAAAGAGGGTTCACTCAAACTAGTGTTCGAGAAAACCCATTTAATCCATGTACAGACCAATTGACCAAAAAAAAAAATGGAAACCCTTTTATGAACCAAGGTTAGAACCTTGGTTCGCTCAAACCCTTGGGGGTTCACTCGAATCCCCCTGGTTCGGGCGAACCCCCCCTTTCCCTAATTTTTGACTTTGTTTTAATCCATTTAATCCATGAAAATGGTGGAGACTTCATAGACCCAACTGGAATCAAGTAGTCCTTGGAATGAGCTATCCAACAAATATAATTTTAATATGTTTTGGTTTTATTATGTATTTGTTTTTTTAGTTTTTTTAAACATAAGTTTTTCACCAAAAATGAAGCTCTATGTTCTGCACATGTGGAAAAATAGGAGATTATCAATTTTTTTTTTAAAAAATATGAGTGCACTAGATATTGAAGTCCTTGATCCAAAAAAAATAAATTGAATTTTGATACAGACAAAAAAGTTATAGGTTTTTTTTTTTAACGAGGGGAATCGGGTGCAGCACGGCTCCCCATATAACCCCCCACCGTCGGTAAAATTTTTACTGTGACCGGTGTTGTGCATATTTTGCACACACACCCCGCCATAGGCAGGGACCCCCTTTTTTTCGCTCTCGACAGGCTGCTTTGCTCCTGTCTTGTTTTGTGTGCCCCATTTCCAAGCCCAAATTGGTCGTGTGTCATGAAACGATCAAATTCCCCTACCCAAATTCACCTACTTTAGGTATTCAAATCTAGGGAGAAATAAAGTCCTTCATCCCCTTTTTTGCCTTTTGTCTTGTTCTTGTTGTTTGGAAACATCTGTGGACCCCCGTCAGTTCGATTTCCACATTATTGATTTTGAGGCCAACTTTTTGGTGGATATGAGATGTGTTTGTGGTCCCTAAGTCAACTGCCAAGGTTTCGTCAAAGTTTGGTTAAGTTTTGGTAGTTTCAGAGCTTCGTTCTGCTTTGGCTGTTTTGAAAACATCCGTGGACCCCCGTCGCTCCAGTTTTCTCATTTTTTGACTTTAGGGGCAACCTTTTTTGGCTCAGGGATGTGTTTGAAATATGTAAATGAACTACTAAGGTTTCATCATCGTTCCGTTAAGTTTCGATGGTTTCAGAACTTTGGCTCCGTAATTCCCTTCCTCCTTGGCTATTTGGAAACATCTGTGGACACCGTCGCTCCCGTTTCCTCATTTTTGACTTTGGGGGCAACCTTTTTGGCTCGGGGATGTGTTTGAAATATGTAAATGAACTGCCAAAGTTTCGTCAAAGTTTGGTTGAGTTTCGATGGTTTCAGAACTTTCCCTCCAGAATTTCGTTCCTCCTTGGCTGTTTGGAAACATCCGTGGACCCCCGTCGCCCCCGTTTCCTCATTTTTGACTTTGGGGTCACCCTTTTTTTGGATCTGGGATGTGTTTGAAGTGCGTAATGAACTGCCAAGGTTTCGTCAAAGTTTGGTTAAGTTTCGGTGGTTTCAGAGCTTCGTCCTCTTTTTGCTATTTTGGAACTTCCGGCAGTTGCTCTTCCTAGCCTCTGGAGCCCGGCCCCTCTGAGGCCGTTTCTAGGGTTCCGCCTCTCTGTCACCATTTTTGAACTTTCGGCGGCTGCCTCCTTCTCGGCCTCCGGAGCTTGGCCCCTCCGTGGCCATTTCCGGTGTTCCGCCTCTCCATCGCCATTTTTGAACTTCCGGCGGCTGCCTCCTTCCCGGCCTCTAGAGCCCAGCCCCTCCGTGGCTGTTTCTGAGGTTCCACCTCTCCGTCGCCGTTTTGGAACTTCTGATGGTTGCCTCCTTCCTGCCTGGAGCTCACCGGGGTTCTCTCGCTTTTGGAACTTCCGGTGGCTACCTCCTTCCGGACCTCTAGAGCCCAGCCCCTCCGTGCCTCTGGGGTTCCACCTCCCCGTCGCCATTTTGGAACTTCTGACGGCTGCCTCCTTCCCGGCCTTCGGAGCCTGGTCCCTTCGTGGCTATTTCCGGAGCTCCGCCCCTCTATGGCTATTTTGAACATCCGAGAGCCTGTCTCCTTCGCGGCTGTTTTGAACATCCGGGAGCCTGCCTACTTCCCGGCTGTTTTGAACATCAGGGAGCACGCCTTCTTCCCAGCTATTTTGGCTTCCTTCCGTTGTCTGCCTTCTGGCTTTCTTCCATTATCTTTTCGCTCTTTGGCACTCCCACCCTTGAAGCACACATTAATGTTTATGGTCCAAATGAGCTCCAAATATGAATATCAAGATTTTTTGATGATGCATGGATAGATCTAATAGGGAATTTGTAGGTTTGACTGACATTTTCCTTAACTCATGTATAAATGCACTAACGACACTTCGTGTTTGCAGGAGTTAAGAAGCCTTCTGTAGGTCTATGGAAGAGGCCCGTTGAGGGAGTTGTCCTACCTTTTTCCAGATGATGATGATTTCTAAGGAGCTTTCTGCCTGAATCAGGGGCCACCAATCCATTGATGCCAATCATCAGCGGACTCGTTTGATCAAAGGAAGAACACTGCAAGCACATCAAGCAAAAGACAACTTTCAGGTAGTTTTTGCTATAGTGAAAAGGGGAATCAGCTCAATGACAAAATTGCTACAGTAACTAGCACTAGATGACAAAATAGGGAAAAGACAAGGAATGTATTTTAAAATTGCTAGATATTGTGGGGTAGGTGAAGCCCTAACTTGTAATGAATCTGAGCCACTCAATACAAATTGATCCTAGCCATTCATTTGGGCTTTAGAAAACTATAAATAGGGGCTTGTCCTTCATTTGTAAGAGTTGGAGAATTGATGTAAAGACATTCTGTAGCAATAGAAAGCAACATTGCACGATATATGGGTGTTCCTTTTGAGTTTTCTCTTTATGTATGCATGGTTCACCTTCCATGTTAGTTTTAGTGTTAGTTTCTTGAATGGGAGTGGTGATGGTGTTTGTTGTTTTAGTATTTGATGGATTTCCAGCTCATGCTTTTTGTGGTTCATTGATGATGAGTCACTTTGCAAAGCTAGTCTGAGCTCATTACTTCATTGTTGCAACTTAGTTCAATTACATGTGCATGATGTGTATGTGCAATTTGAAAATTTGTAGTCCTTAGAAGATTGCACTAGTTTTGTGCAATTGTAGGTTTCTCTTGGCCAAGCAAAACCCAGTTTAGGAAGTCTGTCTACTTTAGCAGCCACCACTGTTACTGTTCATTCATAGCTTAGGATTAGAATAGCTTTCTTAACATTTCTCCTTTTGCTATTTCTTTTAATCCCTAGTTAGAGTAGGACCCAAAGCATCACCATGAAGCCAAATCAGATGAACTTGATGAGTTTTAGCTTGTTGTTTTGAGTGGACAACCACTGTTCATTCACTTTCAGCACTTTGAAACTGCATTTGCAAACTCAACTTCCATGCTTTGTAACTCATCCGTAAGTATGCCTTGTGATTCTAGCAAATCACGTCAAACTACTGAGGTATCTATGCACTGTCATGACCTAACATCCGAGAGACCTTGGGATAGTGTTCTGCAATTCGATTGTGGAAGATTGTCTTTCAAGAGAGATAGCGCACCTACGCACTGCCTATGTTGAAAAGTGCATAAAAAACACATCAACATAACTGGTGCTGGAAGGAGGGCTGAACGAAAGGAAATATCTTCTAGATCACTCTTGTACATGCGTGCCCCTCCTCCCCATGCTCAATAGAACTAGTGCTAGAAGGAGGGCTTGACATGTTGAGGCTACAAAGCTAAAAGTTGGAAGTTGAGAAAGGAACATCCAGGAAGAAATCTGAGATAGGAGATCTCTTTAATTCAAAAATTAGAAAATTTTCAAGGCAAACAAGAGCTGAGTTGAAATGGAGCAGCATTTGCAAATCAACATCACTTAGTTACATGCACATTTGAATAAGAGATTGAAGAAGCCATTGCAGCAATTTGCGTTGGCAGATAGATGTCAGATCCATTGCACTTGCAGGAATAGTGAATTGGAGTGTCTAACATTCTTGGATAGAATTGAGAAGGTCTTGCAAGGAGAAATTCCCTTTTGGGAAATATACCAGCCCTTGGCTCCTGAAGATTCGGAAGAGGAATTGCAAACTATGGCAATTGATGCTTTCAAGGAGCTGATCCAAAGATGTTTGGGCAGCAAAGATGGACCAAGATTGGAGGAAATATTTATGTCAAGTTGGTGCAGGTTTCACGATGCACCCCACTCTAAATTCACTTGCTCATCATGTACAAATGTCATTGCCCAAATCAACGATCATGTGAACAAGTTGGAGCAGCCAACTCTCAATGAGGAGAAGTTATCCAATGAGGTAGAAGAGTTGTCAACATCCGGAGGACAGCAAAATAAAAATGAACCAAGAAATTTGACACAAGTTGGTGTTGGGACAACAGACATGGAAAATGAAAACCAAGAGGGAGGAGTTGAAAGTCTTAGGACAACAACGTGCAATGATGAAAATCTAATTATAACCAGTTTAGAAGACTTTCCCTCCATTAAAGAAGATCAGTCTTCCACTCAAGAAGAGGGATTGGCAGTTGGAGATGAATCAAATGAGTTTGCAGTAGTTTGTGCTAGGCTAGCAAATGAAAATGCTAAAAATCAAGAAGAAGAGGAGGCTGAAAGCCTTGGGACAGCAAAAGGAGATGGTAAAAGCATAAGCAAAATTAGGTCGAAAGATCTCTCCATCTACAATGACAGTGATCGAGAATCCAAAAATGCAGATTTGGAGGAGTGGGAGCAACCACTTGCCATAGCTATCTACTATTCACCTTCCTTCCCAAATGACGATGAGGACTCAATAGCGGAAAGATATGGCCAGCTCATCTTGAGACTAGCGAGGGATTGGACTGAGCTGAAATACCAAGTGGATTTGGAGATATTGCTACTCCCAAATTGGTGTCGACTCCATGATTCATTGCACTCAGAGCTCACATGTAAGTTATGCCAAGAGGCCATTGAGCAAGTCAAAGAACAAGCAAGGCAGCCAAGTGCTCGACCTCCTCTACTTGTTGCCCATATCGAAAAAGAAGACCAAGAGCCTGAACCGAGTGATGGATCAGCTAAAGGCGGATCTCAAGAGGATGTTGGGGTAGAAATAGAAGGACAACAATACAGTCTCAGACTTCCAAGCGATAAAGTAGATCAAGCGGGAATGTTGTCCACCAGTCACCAAGAAGTTCTTCCTCTTGAAAAGCAGTTGTGTACCATGGATGATGGACTTTTTGGCGAGTCTTCAGAGGGAAATTGTGCAGTAGACTTTGGTCCCCTTGACGAGGTGCCATCAATTGATGACTTCTTTCCATTGGGAGTTGCACTACAGAGGTATTCTCATGTTGAGGAAGAGCACATCCCAGAAGATGGTAGTGATGAATACATACATCTTGAGCCCTTGAACAATTATGCACTAAAGTTTCCAGATTGGGAGAGGAGCTCCTTCTCCATTTACAGTGATAGTGACCAAGAGGAAACAAGTGGGCACCATGAGGAGATACATGAACAACAAAAGGAAGAAGATAAAGGTGGAGGTGTTCCGATGGCTGCCAACAAATACGATGAGCTTGGTCAACTGCGGGCTGCAACTGAGGGTCCTTTCGCCTCAATCCTTGCAGATTTTCCTTCACAACTAGAGAGCTGCAATGAGACAGATTCACGTATGTCATCATCCCATGACACTGAACATCACAAAAATAAGGCTCACACGTGGGAAAGGAGATGGGATAGCATGCTGCCCCTTGAAGATGGCAATCAAGAAGAGGTTTTGGCAACAGAAACCTAGGCAGATGAGGTGTACTTCCTCAAGGAACAACTAGTGGAGGTTGTGGATCCCATTGGTAGATTAAAAGAGTTGTTTGCTGCCCCATCCTCCCAGCATTATGGAAGCTCAATGTCTGAAGTGCTGCACCCTCCACCACGCCCACCCGAGGTTGCCAATGCAACGATCAACGATGTTGTGCTTGCTCTTGACTGTCCAACGCTGCCACCTCCGTGTGATGACATCCAGGTTTTATCCTTCCTTGCCCCTATTATTTCTCATAATTGCACTTATTATTTTGATTATGGGAATGAGGGAAAACAAACATGTTTATGGATTAACCATGGGTTCAACGAACCTCTGTAATTTCTGATTTTTTATGATGACGTGGTTGAACTTGAGTGTTGCAACATTGAATTTCTTTTTTTAGAATATAAAGATAAATTTGCATGGTTAAGAACAATGACGATTGTCTATTTGCTTGTGCATGCTTTCCAAAATCCAATGAATGTTAATGTTGGTTTGTCATGCCTGAATATAGTGCTTTGTAAATACCATTGTACATAGCTCATTTTTGAGTAGTATAGGCTTCCTGTAAATACTCTGCTTTCTTGCTTTCCTTAGGTTAGTTGGTTTGTGTAGGTTGTTTGTTTCTTTTTGTTTGCTTTCACTTTGTTGTTGCTTTGCTCAGGGTCCATTTGCTTTTAGCTGGGCACATCTGTGCGCACAACAACCATACTTATCACCTGGGGTTTTTTTATGTATTTCTTTGTCAAACTCTAATCAAGTCTTCAGAGTGGATGGTGAAGGCCTTCTGTTAGTGTCAAGTGATCTAGGTGTTTAATTCGAAGAGGATAAGTTATTGGTTTATTCTAACTTTGACGTATTCTGAAATCTTATAGCTCTTACACATCTTAAGAATTTGACAGTCACTATAGGGTCTTTTGTGAAGTCTAGTTAAGTGAAAAATCTAAAATTCTGCTCCAGGGCCACTGTGATTCTCAGCCTTGAGCGCAAGCTTCAATGCTTGCAGGTTGAAATAAAAGAGCTAAAAAGAGAAAAGAAAGAAATAAAGAAAATATTGAAAATTTAAAACAAGAGAAAATTCAACTTTTCAGGGGTATTCAAGCAACTCTACTGGGGCTATGGATGTCTGGCTGGTAGTAGAGCAATGTTCAAGAGAATCACAGCGATAACCTCGTCGAGGCTATGGACGCCTGACTGGCAGCGAGGCAATGTCCCAGATGCTTTTGGAGTTAGAATAAACTACGTAGCTTAACTTGACGGAGCTTGGGTTCCTCTAGCAACTGAAGGATGGGAATTAATGCAATTATACACACTTGGATTTTCAGCATACTGAAGGTTGGGTTGGCTAATGGTTTTGATCCTTTGATTGTGCGTCTGGTTTGTTTGCCCTAGCGTGAAGGTCGAAACCAGAGATTTTGGGTTCGTGATTCCAGTTTGTCATCAAAATGCTCGAGAGTATTTCCCCAGCGAATTGCCATTTGTTGTGCATGTTTTTCACAAACGCCCCGCCGTAGGCAGGGACCCCCTTTTTTTCGCTCTCGATAGGCTGCTTTGCTCCTGTCTTGTTTTGTGTGCCCCATTTTCGAGCCCAAATTGGTCGTGTGCCATGAAATGATCAAATTCCCCTACCCAAATTCACCTACTTGGGGTATTCAAATCTGCGGAGAAATAAAGTCCTTCATCCCCTTTTTTGCCTTTTGTCTTGTTCTTGCTGTTTGGAAACATCTGTGGAGCCCCGTCGGTTCGATTTCCACATTATTGATTCTGAGGCCAACTTTTTGGTGGATTTGAGATGTGTTTGTGGTCCCTAAGTGAACTGCCAAGGTTTCGTCAAAGTTTGGTTAAATTTTGGTAGTTTCAGAGCTTCGTCCCGCTTTGGCTATTTTGAAAACATATGTGGACCCCTGTCACTCCCGTTTCCTCATTTTTGACTTTGGGGGCAACCTTTTTTGGCTCAGAGATGTGTTTGAAATATGTAAATGAACTGCCAAGGTTTCATCATCATTCCGTTAAGTTTCGATGGTTTCAAAACTTTGCCTCCAGAATTCCCTTCCTCCTTGGCTGTTTGGAAACATCCATGGACCCCCGTCGCTCCCGTTTCCTCATTTTTGACTTTGGGGGCAACCTTTTCTGGCTCGGGGATATGTTTGAAATATGTAAATGAACTGCCAAGGTTTCGTCAAAGTTTGGTTGAGTTTCGATGGTTTCAGAACTTTCCCTCCGGAATTCCATTCCTCCTTGGCTGTTTGGAAACATCCATGGACCCCCGTCACCCCTGTTTCCTCATTTTTTACTTTGGGGTCACCCTTTTTTTGGATCTGGGATGTGTTTGAAGTGCGTAAATGAACTACCAAGGTTTCGTCAAAGTTTGGTTAAGTTTCAGTGGTTTCAGAGCTTCGTCCCCCTTTTGTTGTTTTGGAACTTCCGGTGGCTGCCTCCTTCCCGACCTCCGGAGCCCGGCCCCTCCATGGCTGTTTCTGGGGTTCTGCCTCTCTGTCGTTTTTGAACTTTCGGCAGCTGCCTCCTTCCCGACCTTTAGAGCCCGGCCCCTCCTTGGCCGTTTCCGGGGTTCCGCTTCTTTGTCGCCGTTTTTGAACTTCCAGCGGCTGCCTCCTTCCAGGCCCCTTTGTGGCCGTTTTCGAGGTTCCGCCTCTCCATCGCCGTTTTTGAACTTCCGATGGCTACCTCCTTCCCGACCTCCGAAGCCCGGCCCCTCCATGGTCGTTTCCGGGGTTCCGCCTCTCTGTTGCCATTTTGGAACTTCTAGTGGCTGCCTCCTTCCCAGCCTCTGGAGCCCGGCCCCTCCGTGGCCGTTTTAGGGGTTCCGCCTCTCCGTCGTCATTTTGGAACTTCCGACGGCTGCCTCCTTCCCGGCCTCCGAAGACTGGCCCCTCCGTGGCTATTTCTGGAGCTTCGCCCCTCTGTGGCCGTTTCCGGGAGTCCATCCCTCCTTGGCAGTTTTGAACATCCGGGAGCTTGTCTCCTTTGCGGCTGTTTTGAACATCCGGGAGCCTGCCTGCTTCCCGGCTGTTTTGAACATCCAGGAGCCCGCCTTCTTCCCGGCTGTTTTGGCTTCCATCCACTGTCTGCCTTCTGGCTTTCTTCCACCGTCTTTCCGCTGTTTGGCACTCCCACCCTTGAAGCATGCATTAATGTTTATGGTCAAAATGAGCTCCAAATATGAATATCAAGATATTTTGATGATGCATGGATAGATCTAACAGGGAATTTGTAGATTTGACTGACATTTTCCTTAACTCATGTATAAATGCACTAACGACACTTCGTGTTTGCAGGAGTTAAGAAGCCTTCCGTAGGTCTATCAAAGAGGCCCATTGAGGGAGTTGTCCTGCCTTTTTCCAGATGATGATGATTTCTAAGGAGCTTTCTGCCTGAATCAGGGGCCACCAATCCATTGATGCCAATCATCGACAGACTCATTTGATCAAAGGAAGAACACTACAAGCACATCAAGCAAAAGACAACTTTTAGGCAGGATTTGCTACAGTGAAAAGGGGAATCAGCTAAATGACAAAATTGCTACAGTAACTAGCACTAGATGACAAAATAGGGAAAAGACAATGAATGTATTTTAAAATTGCTAGATATTGTGGGGTAGGTGAAGCCCTAATTTGTAATGAATCTGAGCCACTCAATACAAATTGATCCTAGCCATTCAT
The DNA here is from genome assembly GCA_007258455.2 of Sequoia sempervirens. NCBI lineage: Eukaryota > Viridiplantae > Streptophyta > Pinopsida > Cupressales > Cupressaceae > Sequoia > Sequoia sempervirens. The sequence continues at coordinate 19,423 of VDFB02089668.1, forward strand.
TTGGGCTTTGAAAAACTATAAATAGGGGCTTGTCCCTCATTTGTAAGAGTTGGAGAATTGATGTAAAGACATTCTGCAGCAATAGAAAGCAACATTGCATGATTTATGGGTGTTCCTTTTGAGTTTGCTCTTTATGTATGCATGCTTCACCTTCCATGTTAGTTTTAGTGTTAGTTTCTTGAATGGGAGTGGTGATGGTGTTTGCTGTTTTAGTATTTGATGGATTTCTAGCTCACGCTTTTTGTGGTTCATTGATGATGAGTCACTTTGCAAAGCTAGTATGAGCTCATTACTTTATTGCTGCAACTTAGTTCAATTACATGTGCATGATGTGTATGTGCAATTTGAAAATCTACAGTCCTTAGAAGATTGCACTGGTTTTGTGCAACTGTAGGTTTCTCTTGGCCAAGAAAAACCTAGTTTAGGAAGTCTGTCTACTTTAGCAGCCACCACTGTTACTGTTCATTCGTAGCTTAGGATTAGAATAGCTTTCTTAACCTTTCTCCTTTTGCTATTTCTTTTAATCCTTGGTTGAAAGGACTCAACACCAAGTCTCACTAAAATCCACCTATTAGCCCGGTGAAGACCTTCGATCGACGTAGACTCACGTTATCTCCTATCATCTATTGCTATCACCATGTCAAAGGGACTTCGAATGTCATCCTACCAAAAAATGAGCCTCCCTCCAATGTGAATTCTTTGCGACCGTTACCACTTATGGAATCCCAATGTCTTGGAAATTTAATGGCTTTATTTTTCGCTACTATAGTCAGGCTTCTTAAATATGTTAGTTGGAGATTCAATTTTCAAAGCAGTTTGAATGCTAACGTGTCTTTGGTATTCGTGTCCAAACATGTGCTTATTCCACAACTTGTAGGTTTTGTGCTAATCTTGGCGGTGGCCGCCTATTTAAATAATTTGATGCTTGATAGTTGGTATTGTCCTTTCTTGGTGATCAACTTGTTATATGTGATATTTCAAATCATAATCAAATCTCTTATATGGTGTGAAACCAACATATTTTGGCGGCTTGTGGTGGAGTTATTTATGGTGCTTCCTATCAAAAATTAATCACTACTATATTTGACTACAAATTCTGATGAATGTTTGGTGGCATATCGGTAAAATACTGTCGACTTATCAATGAACACTGATTTAAATTTTGTCCCTGGATTTTCATCTCTTTAATGACCAATTTTTATACATCGAAACCATGACCCAGCATCGTCAATCAGTGCCACATAAAATGTTAGTGGTGTTCGTTGCAAAATCAACATAACTTCATCAATCTATCGACACAACAAATCACAAAACGTTGCATACCGCCCATTTGAAATCATCAAAAAAACACCAAACATTCGTCCATTTTCCAATGAGGTGGAGCAAACCATCGTTACCATTATGACGAAAACTACATAGCATGTACAACAACCTTGTCACAAATTTTTGTGGTTCGTCAGGCTATGTTCATCGAAATTGCGATGAAACCTTGCAGTTTTTTTTTTTAAATTATTCATTCAAACATCTGCCCTCCCTAACACGGTTATATGTATGGGTTTTGTTCTTTGCATGAATAATTTGGTCGATGTATCTTTCGATATAAGTCACTCTGACAAGTATTTGTCTTTCCTTGCATCCTTTATTGGTATAGCTTATCTGATGCAATCCTATCAGAGAGACTTCATTCTATCAGGCCCAAAGTTATTCATTACTTCCGATGGTGATACTCCAAATGATGAATTCCATTGACACAACTTCATTCTATCAGGCCGCTGAGTATTTTTTTGGGGAAACTTTCATGAGTTATGTTGATATGCATTTCCTGTGGTGCTACATTCTCTATTTGTTCCTTTTTAATCAAAATATATAGCCCAATTTCTTTTGTTGATTGGTATGAATGCAATGTGCCTATGCCCATATTGTACAATGTGCTTTCTTGTTCAGATAGGCCATTCCTACAATGGTTTTATCAGTGAAACTTGCTAGATGTGTCGATATATTGTATCGTGCCAATATAAACATAAAACATGATTAGGCTGACATAGATACTGCTTGACTGATATGTTATATCTCTTCAATTTGAAATGTGTGAACAATTGGTCTTGGATACATATAGTGAGTAAATAGCTTATAAGAACAATGGTAGAAGACCCAAAAATGAAGACTTGGGCAAAAATTTCCATAGAAATTGTTGGTTACATTTCACATGCCCTGTAATAATGCAAGTTCCAAAGCATATGGGCATAGTGTTGAAAACCCACACATGGAAAGTAGGGACCCAAATTTGTGTCTTAAGGTTGTGGAATCCCTACAAAAAATCTCATTAACCAATCAAAAAGTAAACAATTGTCTACTAATTTGAAAGGATTAATCATAAAATTGGTTTTAATAGTTGAGACAGGTGTGAAAGAAAAAATGGAAGACTTATGGTAAAATTTGAAATATGTGAAGATCTCTTTGGGAAAGAATCTAATAGTCACCTTCTTCTCTCATAGTGGAATAAAGTAAAACATGTTCTTAACATTTTAAAGGAAAAATTTAGTGTAAAGACAACATAGATGTATGCTGATGCCATCATTGAACTACACACCAAGCTCACAAATCAAAATAAGTATTGTTTCCACAATGTATGAATCCCACCTAATTACAATTGAGTTCAAATAGAAATCAAATCAACAACTGATGATTTCCAAACAATAAATTCTATTTTTGGTCAGTTCTATATGTGAGAGAGTGAGAAAGTGTGTGTGTGTGTGTGAGAGAGAGAGAGAAGGTCACTTTTGTGATGGATCTCTAGCAAAATATGTGTGTGCTTTCTCATATGATACCTAGGCAAATAAAAATAACAGTTAAAACCAAACCAAAAACCAAACCAACAACATATAATACATAACTATATTAATTCTATCCAATAAGATTATTTTATCATTAGTGCATGAAGCAGATGAAAGGCGATTACTAGGAGAAATCCATCCACTCACTTATTCCATTAGTCACTAAATAAGATAATCATCTATAAAATTGCTACCCAGATTGAAAGGTGCCACTCATATGGATCAAATGGCATGTAAGCAACTAGAGATAATTATTGGGAGAAACGGCATAATCAATAACCTACCAAACAATGGCATGACATCATCGCTAACTACTCATCACATAATGAATTGTGGATGATTTCAGCATTAACCACACAATTACAATATTTTTATGTTTAATGATTTAATACCAGCTGTGTTACAGGGCTCTGTCCTAGACCCCTCATACCTAGACATAGTTTGCACCACATACTAGTCTCAAGCCAATTATTTTGTTGAAATGGCTGGACTCTTCTCTTTTGTTTTTGTGCTACATGAGTACATCCCAAGTTTATCTAATCCAAACTCATATATCCTTAGGCACGGGATCCATCCATGGATAGATTCCCCTGCAAAAGTTGTCATCAAGGGTAACATATGAAATGTGTTAAAAAGTAAAATAAGTATAAAGGGTAACATATTGAAGCAAAGAGAACTAATCAAAATTGCATAAGCTTAAAAGTGCAGCATAATGAAATATTGAAAACTATATTACCTTATTGAGCTTCTCTTTTTTTCAAGAATAGTTTAATATTATCTACTTGACAGGGCCAACCACATGATGGTGGAAGCTCATTTGGCCTCTCTCCCCCCCCCCTCACATCACTCTCAATTTCCGATACTCGATCATATAACATTAATCATTGATTCATTCATTAATAACATATAACATTCATTCAATAACATATTAACATTCATTCATTAACATATAACATTCATTCTTTCAATTTTTACATATTATCAAAAATATGGTTGTCAAAAATATCAGTTTTTAACGTTCATTAACATATTATCAAATATATGGTTGTCATAATATGATTACAATCACTTTTTTTTTGTTTCTTTTTTTGCAGCTACAAAAGAAGTGGAGTATCATTTTCTAAATCATTTGTCCCCCATTTAGTTGTTTTGCCCTCTGCTCATGATCTTATTGTATGCCTAGTCATGTACTCATGACGTGGAGGTCGCTGCAAGGGGGCGTTTGCTACAATAACATAGAAATGTTAAATTGATATGTTTTATTATTATTGTTACAAGTATTTCATTAATTAAAAGAACATTGGAGTGGTTCTCTTTACTTGATGGGGCCACATCATGTTCCTAATCTTGTCTTATAGCCTCATGCTCAGCATGCTGAACATCCTCTAAATCATTTGGAGTTGAAACACGAAAGGTTACATTAATTAATACACCAATTGAAATTAAATATGTTTAAAAGAACATTAGAGTGGTCCTCTTTGCTTGATGGGCCACATCATGTTCCTTATCTTGTCTAGCTTGATCATGCTCTACATGGTCTAAAGTTGAAATAGGAAAGGTTACATTAATTAATACACCAATTGTAATTAAAGATGTTTAATTGTATTAATCCATATTGTGTTGTGTATAGCACATGAATACATCCAGTACCGGGATGCACACCATGACCTTCATTTGCAGGTTGTGCTCCACCCTCATCAGGTTGCAATCCAATGTCATGTGCAGTATTATCATTGCTTGCTTGTTTAAAACAAATAGGCACATAATTACTTTATGGTGGAAATTAATATTGAATAGATTGCACAAGTATTCAATTTTAAATAAACTATATTGAGTTTATTTACATGTGTGTCAGATGCAATGCAAGCTTGTGTTTTCCCAGTCAAGAGTCATTAATAATAAAATGGTATATTGGAGTCATTAATTGGAATTTGGGTAAAATGGTATATAGTATGTATGACCCCCATAGTTACTGTGTTTGTATCTATGCGATTCAAATTGTAATCAATTAGCAACTCTTCCCTTGTAGTTATTGATTTTATAGCATAGACGAATACACGGTTTCCCTCCCGTGCCTCGAATATGCAATTGGGTTGCTTATTTGTTGACCTAGGTCATGTACTATTTATAAACCCTGCAATATTCCCTGATGCTTTTGGCCTTCCGTCAATGTACATAGCCACTCCTTTATTTTGATCCTTATCTTTTAGTTGTATATAATTTGCTGACAATGCATACCTATGCATACTTTGTGTATATCGAACCAGCTACATCCAATCTTTGTAACTGTAATAGGGTCTGACATACTCCATCAATTTAGTAACTTTGTTGTAATAGACCTTTATGCCGTCCATGCAAAATATACCCAAACGATGTAATGACGATGGTGTTATGCGATATATCCTCTTGTTAACAAAAATATCGGTGTTTATTGGAGGAAGTTCCTTGGGTACCTATTGTTTCCATAGATGTTTGTACCTCAAGGGTACCTCGATGTTGCCTATGCTCTCGTCATCATAAGAACATGACCCCCCTGCAGCAAAAAAAAATTCCATGTGTTTAAGAAAATTTCTTCTAATCTTTTTACCTCTAGTTGATCTCCCTCTTTTAGACCTACTAAATGTCTCACTTTCCTCTTCTCTTCCTGAATTTCCCTCGCTTGAGGAAGATAGATCTGACAAATACCTATGTGGTGGTACCTACACTCATAAGGATGTTGGACGAAGTCCCTCCCTATGCAACATTCCTTCACAATTTTCCAGACACCCACAACATTTTCAAACCATTTATACTCTTCTGGAACTTGGAAAAAAAAAGTCCACTTTCATTAGTGTTCTCTTTCGGGTTTTCCCTAGTGCTAGAATTTGTACTGTTCTTTTGGAGGTTTGGTTGAGTCAGTGAAATATTTGAAAGTTTTTAATGGCTCCTTGTCTTTTTTTCATCTCTTGTATTGGTGCAGGAGAACCTTGGCATAATTAGGCCTCTATGAAGCAATGTTTTGAAATTTGATTCAATGTTATTGTTCCTACTTTGTAAATCATGTTATTAGAGTCATGTTTCATATATTTGAGGTCATGTTGAGGTCATTTGGTGTTTATTGAGTCCAAAAGTGCAAAAATGAAAACAATGTAAAAAGTTGTCAACTTAATCTAAAAGGCAATATGAAGAGATGAAGAGTCATTAGGGTCGGTTAGAGGTAGTTAGAAGGCTAAAATTCAGTTGTTTTTCCTTTAAAAATGCTCTTGTATCTTTTAGAACTTTGATGGTGGTTGAATAAAGAATAAGGTTAAGGAAAATCTCTAATTTTTAATCATTTTTCTTAAGAAATCTTGCATTTACAGGCATTGTATGGCATTGGTGGCATGGCATAATGGTTGGATATGGTAATAATATCAATCACCTTCTTGTTACATCAAATTTCATGCGTTTTAGTTAATATTTGTGTGAGTTATTATGGATTTACTTCAAACTGCTAAAACCCTTAGTTAGGGTAGCAAAGACAAATAATTATGTTTCTCCTTTATTAATTAGTGGAATCTTCTAGTTTCTTGTGAGATTATCCTACTATGAATGTTCTTTCATGTTTCAGTGGATTTAGGGAAAAATCATAAAGATAAGATGCGAGGGAATGAAGTTTCTTGACTGAAAAACTGTGTGTACAGTCTGTGAACAAAGTAATTATGAAGGTTAAGCCCTTAGGGTTTTGTGAAAATATTTTGTAAATGGAATTTGATGCTTTGAAGAGAATATACTAGTCAAACTAAACATGTCCCAAGCACTGGACAAGTGTACTTTGGTCAGAAGTTAGTAAAGCAACAAACCCTTATGCAAATCAGGCCTAATTAGGCCTAAATCTGTTTGAGACAACAATATTTGAAGCTTGTGTTGTAAAAGTTTTGATACCCATTTTGAATATGTTTTAGATCTGCAAGGAGGGAATTGAAATGTTTGGATAGACTTGTGTAATAGTGCTTGGAATGTGAATGAAGCCTTGACAAATAGGTTGGCAGACCTACAAGCGTTGCAAATAAGGTATGAAGGAACCAATGACAGTAAGAACTTTAAGGGCTTTTGATGATTAAGTGTGAGTTCTTGGTTGTTTTTATTAAGATATTACCAAGGTATAATTTGATCTCATTTGATATAAAGTTTGGTGTAAGCATGAAGTTAAAAAGTCCATTGCTTTGACTAATCTGTCTAATAATAGCCCTATTTTGGAGACTAAAATGAAATACACAGTATATGATTTTGTTAAATTGTCAAGAATAAAGGATGGGAGATGGCTTACATTTGTTTGAAGTGAAATAGAATGGAAATTGTGTGGTCTATATTAGTCTAAATACTGTTTTGTGTTAGATTACTTTATGTTGAGTTGAAATTGTGAAGTTTAGGGCAGTCATAAAGAGAGTTAATGGTAAAATGAAAGGGCAGACTGGGTAATTGTTTGTTTTGATCAAGATGAAGTTGACTAAGGTGTTTGAAGGTCTAGTAATGGTTTGGAGCTCTAAAGAAAAATTTGAGTGTTTGTGAAGGGAAATATAGTTGAATAAGTGGTGTCAAAAGAAGGAAAGTTCAAGATTGTTTGTGACTTGTCAATATGAGATTGTGTGAGTTTGTTTCTGTTGATGTGTTTTTTGTGCACTTTTCAACACAGGTAGTGCGTAGGTGCACTACCTCTCTTGAAAGACAATCTTCCACAATCAAATTACAAAACACTATCCCAAGGTCTATAATGTCAGGTCTTGACAGTGCTTGGAATATCTCAGTTGTTTGATGTGATTTGCTAGAATCACAAGGCGGTCTTATGTAGGAAATGCAAAGCATGAATACAAAGCATGGAAGTTCGCTCTTGGAATGCAGTTCCTAGGATGGAAGAGTTTTTATGCATTAGCTATAGGTTCAAACAACAATCTTGGACTCCATTTTTTGTCGTTAGATTTGGCTTTACAATGTGCAATGAACCTTAGCATAGGTCAGTCATAAAAAGAGGAAAAGGCAAGGAAGAGAGGGAAAATTCTTAAATCTACAACTAATGGTGAATAGTGACAATGGAGTTCCTGCAATGGACAACTTCTCAAAACAATGTTCCACTTAACTAGAAATCTCACAGTATCATGGAACTTGCGCTATCTTTTAAGGTCTGCAAGTGTTTTATCTTTCATTTACCATGTGCATGCATAAACAAAGATAAAAGTTTGGAGTAGCTTCGAATTCAAGTCCAGGATAACTTTATAGAGCTATCTACCATCAGCAAACAACAAAAAGTATGGACAAAGAAGTCATCAACACAGTAGGAATTTTCATAATCACGAAACAACATTCCTAAAATCTGCCCAAAGCAAGAAAATAGCTAACTAAACAACAATGAAAACTAAGTTAATCAAGTAGCAATGGAGATTGAATCAAGTAACATGTGAGAAAATAAAAAAATACACCAAGTCAATGTCTTTTCTCTATAAATTTCAGCAGCATGTCTTTACAACAACTCAACTCGCTTTTGCAAATGAGAGGAGAGCCCTATTTATAGTGTCCAAAAGATTCAATGAATGGCCAAGATTAGTTCTTATTGTGTGGCCAAGATTCATTATGAAATAGGGTTTCACCTACCCCCCAATATATTGCAATTTAAAATTACATTTTGTCCCTTCCCTATTTCGTCCTCTTGCTGACGACACTATAGCTCTTTTGTCCTTTAGCCAATTGCTATTTTTACTGCAGCTACTCTTCAGGGAGTTCTTCATCTTTGGCCGGGCAGTCTTCCTACCCTTTGGAAGCTGTGTGTTCTATGAACTTGAGGATGACCGCTTGGAGCTTGTCTATTTCGATGATTTTATATCGCAGCACCTAGTAGCTCCAATCCTTTGCATTATCCTCCAGCCTTTTCCAATCCTCATCGTAATTTGAGCCTTGGTCTCTGAACAACTCCGATTAATCGAAGGGGCGGGCAGCAAAACTCAGAAATTCCACTATGATTTCACCAGCCATCTCGTCCTTCATCCTTTCCTGGAAGTAGGGTTTAATCTTCTCCGGATCCATTTGTACTATGGGCATGTCGTAAACCGTCATCAGCTTAAGGTACCAAGCACATTCCGCCCTAATTTTCTTGATCTATTCAATGTCCAAATCCATCTTGCTCATAATTTGCTCCAATATTTCTTTCCGGTTATCAAAGTCTCGTCGCCACACATCCATTAGCTAGTGATAATCTTTCTTAAATGCAAGATCCTTCTTTGACGTGGCTTCTAGAAACCGAAGGATAGCCTTGATCCTCAGAAAGGTGGAGTCGTAGGTAGCAGGGAAGTTGGTGCAGAGCTTCCTTGTGCCCTCTAGAGACTACAACAGGTCTAAGAACTTGTTGGTTGTTCACACAGCCTGACTAATTCCCATGTTTCTGATGTATAAGACTCGTAGGAACCAGTCCTCTATGGTCTTCTCCAAGTTCTTTCTCCTTTCCATCTTATCGATCTACTCTTGGGATAGCAGCTGAGGTGCAGCCATGGATGTGGTAGGTAGGTCATCTACTGAAGACCATTGTTGTATGTAGTCCGTCAAAGCCGTGACCTGTGCCTTGAGCTCATCCTTCGAGATCTTATCCTGTTTTATCAGATGCACCATCGTAGCCACTGACTCTTCAAGGTTCTCAACTTTTTGCCCTTTGGTGGTGGTTCCCAAGTCGAAGGTGGAGATATTGTAACTCACCCCAGCCTGGCCAATTGTAGGTGTTGCTATTTGCGCCGCTCGAGACTCGAAAACATCCATCATTACCCTGGATCAGACTTTGGGCTTCTTCTCCTTCGTTGTTGTGATTTGGGCTCGAGCCAAGATGGCCTCCAACCTTACCCTTGGGTCCTTTAGCACAAGGGTTTTCCTTTCGAGCTGCTTCTCCAACCATCCGGGCACAACAGATTTTCCCTTGGGTGAGTCATGACACCCTCGCCCCTCTCGGTCAAAGCCAAGGTTTCTGTTCCTTTTTCTTCTAGGCACTTCTCCTTCTCTCTGGCAGCATCTTCCTCCTCCTCATCAGAGTCATGGACGAACATGAGGCGTTTGATAGGCAGCCTGGAGGATAGTTGCTGAATGGGACTTTTTTTTCTTGCTGTTTCTTCTTCCTTCCCTTCAGTAGACTCAATCTTGGGGTCTCTGACAACATGAGTTCCACCCTTAGTTAAATCCTTTTGCTTCTATTCTTCTAGTGGCTGCCCTTCTTCATCATGGGGTGACCTTTTTGCCTCCGCCTCAATGTCTTTCAGTTGATGTGCCATCTCCTCCTCAAGGTCTTTGACAAAGGTTTGTATGATTACCTTAGCACCAGAGCTATCTTCCTTGTCCCCACTCTTGGAAGAGCCCATTCCCTCCTCCTCATAAGCCACCCTGTCGATGGTTCGGTGTTCCTACTTCGGGTGCTCATGGTACTCGTCGGCCTCATCCTCAATAGGCTTCGAGGATTCTCACTCCCATTCCTCCCACTCCTCAGAGATTAGCATGGTGGCCTTCATAGTTGGTAACCTTGTTGGTGGTTGTGAAGGTTGAGCAGTAGCGAGGACTTGGGCAAGGGCTGCTTGTAGAGTCAGATCCATTAGGATCTAGTAGAGCTCAGGGGGAAGGTTTTGCATGTGCCTTGAGAGATCCTTGGGCATGGTGGCAGTGGGAATAGGCTCTGTTATTATTGTCAGAGGGAGCGACGTGATTGGTGACATGGCAGTGGAGGAAGGGGAAGTAGTCATGGCAGAAGAGGAGTCAATAAATATTACAGACTCAGCCAGAGGTGAACTGGCAAGATGGACAGAAATGTCCACTACCGGTGGAGATGTAGCGACCATAGCCAGGGAGGTGGTTGGTGCAACAAGAGGGACAGGGAGAGCCAGGAGAGGCTCCAATTGATCCATACCCTTCGCCCCCTCCTCTTGGGTTGAGGGTTGTTCCGCAGTGCTCCCTGTCTACTTGAGCCTTTTGGGAGGTGAGCCTCCTGTTTCTTTCCTTGCGTAGACCTTGGGGTCTGGAGCCTACTCTGTTTCTATCCCTTTTCTGTTCTTCGATCTGGTGACCGGAGGAGACTTAGAGGTCATGCATGTTGAAGTGGTGGTAGCAACATCTTCTGTGGCGCTCCGCTCACTTTTGAGCCCTGCATAAGTTAGAATTATTCCTTGTTGCTTTAATTGAGCCACCTGCCCATCGATCCACTCTTTGGTATGGGCCAAGATTGGCTGGGTTATGGTATCTAGGTCATCGACCTCTTGTTCGTCCCACTAAATTGATGGTATTGGCAAATTGGCGACCGCAGGGTACCTAGGATGCATTATGGTAGCCTCCTCCTCCTCAACCTGGTTAGGTACGGGAAATGGCTGCACCCTTCTTACGAACTATGCAGTCAGTCACATGTAGTTCCTTGCATAGACCTCTTTATCATCCTGGTAATTGGCCCAAAAATCCTCAATGTGGTGAACATGGGCATATGCCAGCCCCAGCGCTTTTCTGACATGACCGTGCGGGTCCATCCATGGGTGAGGAGTGTGTAGGTAGAAGTGATAGTCCTTTAGCTCTTTCTCAGAGTTACCAGCACACTGGCAAGTTTGCAGTCGGTACATGCCCTGGCCAAGGGTCATGGGATAGGAGATTCTCGCTATGTGTTTGTTGCTAAAGATTGCCTACAAGTGTTGGAGTTGCTAAGAAAGCTCCAAAAGGATGATTCGGTCATTGGGGTATCGAGGCAATCTATTTGGCCTTTCGGTGAAGCCTTGGGCATGGATGTACATAAACTTTAGATATTGAATGAAAATAAACGCATACTGCTTCAATAATTCCCTGGCACTGTGGGAGACCCTCCTCTCAAAGTCCCCGGTGATCATTCTGATGATATGGCCAATGAAGGCGTCGTTTACCCTGCAGCAATCCCATTTGAATTTTTGGTATTGGAGCTATGGATACCTATCATAGGCCTTGAGTCTTTGCCCTTGCTCCTAATTGGGTGCCACAAACAACCCATTGTACTACCTCTGATCTGCCAAGGAATAGATGAGATACGAAGTCATATAAAATTTGGAGCTCTTCTTCACGTTGACAAACTGCTCATGGAAGCAATTGCTTATGATTCCTCCCTAGTAGAATGAAGCCTTTAAAGTGACGTCCTCATTTCCATCCTAGATCTACTCAATGAAATATACCATCCATTCCTGAAAATAAGTGGCCGTAGGAAGACCCATAACCCTACTCAGCATGGTCACCAAGTTGTGGTGATCTTCGTAGAAATCGCTGCGGAAGAGTTCTTCAGGAACCTTCGCAGCGCTGCCCCGTCTTTCCCGTAGCCAATGCAAATTTATTGATTTCTTACAGCCTGCCGGATTATCATCCCATGCTACCTGGCATTCTTCTATGGTTGGGACCTCCATCTCTTGAAATGTGGGAATATGGAAGGTCTTTCTAATTCCCTCAGGTGACATGCCGGTGAGAATGTTGCCCTCTTTATCAATGATTGTCCTTGTGTCAGTTTGATATGCCTCTCGAGAATCCATGACCAACTCAGGAGCCATGAGGGATGGAGGGAATCTGACAACCTTCGCTATTCCACTCTGTCTAATTAATCTTGCATTCTTTGTCATCGGGTTGACCCTGACCCTCTGTGTGAATTCATCAATATCCACCTAGCCTATGTTGGTGTCAATAATTTCTTTCCAATCCATGGTGACTTTTGAGTGGAGAGGCTCACCTTGGAATTGGTATTTCATCTGGTCCTTGTCCTCTTTCCCCCGAGGGGTCCTTCCTGACTTCTTCCCTTTATCCTTCTTGGCAAATGCCCCTGAAGGTCCTGCGCCTAATTCCATATATTCTGCAAGCAAGGGCATAGTCGGCACAATGGATCAGAAAGCATTTATGTTAGCTAACACCTTGAAAACATCTATTTCAAACAATCAATTAAGCATATCATGACCTTTTATCTCTAGATGTTATTGACCTTCTAATTAAGGGCATTTGGACAGTTTGGGTCCGGAGGGCCGGACTTCCTCGGCAGGAATGCTGTTTGGAAGGGAAAACACGGCGGAGGGTTGCCAAAGATTCTCTTCAGTGAAATTTTTGTATTTCAAGAGGTTCAGAATGAAGAGGACCATAATTAAGCATGTGGGTTGAAGTTAGATTCCAGATTTGGGCTCATTTGGATCGATTTAGGAGAATTCAGAAGTCTTGAGCTGAAGAGTTGTCTAGAGATAGGAGTTTTAGACGACAGACAGAAAATGACATTCTGGAGACAGAACTCCGAGGTCCGGTGTCCGGAGGTGCAAAGGGCGGCCAATGGTTTGTGATTTTTTTTCTGAGCATTCGGGCTAGTGGCACCAGGAAGGCATTCGCCCTTCATCGTTTGCGATGGAAAACGTGGGATGGAAGTCCAGAAGGGGCAGCCCGACAGTAAGGGTTCGGCGCCATGTGATTTCACTTCGAGTTTGGTGGCAATCAGGAGGGCAGAGCCCAGATCTAAGAGGGGCGGGGCGAGAATTCTGTTTTGAATGGCAGGTGAGGGAAGGAGTCTCGATTGCCGAAGCCGGGTGAGGAGGAGGGTGTTAGTCGTTCATGTGGCACCCCAGCGGCAAATGGGGGTTCGGAGCTCGAAGATCAGAAGGGCGTGGGGAAATCACCAGGAGAAAAGGGGTGTCATTGTGAGGTTCTGGCGATGGATGAATATTTCCCCGATGGCGAAACAAAGGTGGAATCCTGGGAACGGATGTCCAGACCCCCGGGCCTGAAAGATCTGAAGGATGCTAGTCCAAAATAGAAATACCCACAGCTGGGAGAAGGGCAGAGCCCGGAGCAAGGAGAGGCTAAAAGAGTTCACCATCGAAACGGCAGATAAGGAAGCACGGACACCTGGTGTCCAGAGCCCAGAGTGAATAAAGATGTTCTGAGTTCAACCGGGACTCTAATCAGAGAATGAAGGCCCGAGACCTGGATGGCGGGGCTCCACCAGAAACTCGGAGGCAAACACGGAGGAAACCGAGAGGAACTCTGGAGGGTGGGGTCTGCAAACTTGAAGGGTGCCCAATAAAATTTGAAATTCCCGCGGTGAGGAGAAGGGCGGACCCTGGAGCTCGGAGAGGCAGCAAGAGTTTGCTATCTATACAGCGGTGTCGAGGGTGACTTTCGGTCAAGGAAGTCTGACGGCCCGAGCCCGAGGGAGGAAATTGTCATCGGTGGCAAGTTTCATCATTTATAACGGACGGCCAAGGCAGGCCCGAGGGCTGAAGGGGATGATCTCCCTGGGCGAAGAATGGCCATGGCGATGTAAGGTTCTAGATTGGTGGCAAGGGCACCCACAAAGGTTTCTCAAGTTTTCGACACATGGGTTTTGTGTGTGATTTTGTGCTTTATTATTTTCATTCCTTCTTAATGTTTGTTATTCAATTAAATCCTTAGAAATCACCAAAATAATGCTAGGGAGGGTTAACGGAGGACCTACCTCAAACACGCGATGCGGGGAGATGTGGGATCCACCTACGATTGATGAAATGATGTTGAAGGCGATGAACGTGATGGTATCGAAGACGGTGAGCTCCTCAATGAAGTTCTCCAATCGCTCTACAACTCTGTCAAATGATAAATACGGGTCAGAGTGGGCATTTTATACCCCTAATCACCATTAATGACCCTATTGAATGTAGGTACGACGAGAGAAAAGTTGGTGAATTCAAAAAAATGACAACGACGGCAAGAGACCTAGGGTTCGACAGCCAGGGAGGTGCTTGTTGGTGGCCACTGAAGTTTTGGGTTGGAATGGCGGCGGCGGAGAGAGAGTCGAGGCCCAGAGGGCAGAGTTCTGCCAAAGATCCGTCGTCGTGGAAGGCAGAGTCATCACAGAATTTTGGGCATAGAATTTCAGATGGTCGAGCCTGGAGCACCCAAAGGTGGTCAAGGCCTCCTACAAATTTTGGTAGGAAAAAATGGTGGCAAGACACGGAGGGCGGGACACCGCAGGAAGTTCGTTGTCAGGGACAGCGAAGCACAGTTGGAACCCCGAAAATGGAACTCCGGGGTTCGGGGTCTAGAGGGTAAAACGGTCATCAAAACTTTGAACAAATTTCAAACAGATGGCATGCGAGGGTTTAGACCCTGAGGTTCGGGAGGATGCGAAGCAGACGCTATCAGGAACGGCAGGTTCAGCAGGGAAACCCAGTGAGGGAATCCCAAACGGCCGGGCCTGGCAGGGCCCAAGGCCGTTGGCAAGGTCAAACTGCCAGAGGGACTCCGCAAGTACCTATAACATGACAAAATTAAAAGGGGAAGGCATGGCCAACTTATGGTGGGAGTTTAAAGCAATATTGACCATCCGAGACACCAAAAAGGGAGGCATGCAAAACAAGGCGGTGACAAAGCAACCTGACAAGGAAAAAGAAAAGAGGGTCCCTGTTTCGAATGGGGCATGTGTGCTAAGGGCACAATAGTTTCCTTCCTCTGAATTTGCATCATGTACTTATATACATTCTCTTATGGATAGGGACTAGGAATTTTTCATCGTACTCACAGACAATGTATTGTTTTTAGTCCCTTTGATCATTTGTGGACCTCAATATGTAAATTTATTTCATCGAAGTTTATAAATTTGAACCCTAGTGAACTTCGTGTGCTATTATGTGATGGTAATTACTTTCAATCTTATAGTAGAAAAATAATGCTAAGATAGATACAAAAACTATAGTTCACAGGCCAAAAATGGCCACCCAACTGATTGAACATCTCAAAGCTTGGTTTTTCAAACTAATCAAACACTAGTACTAGGTAGTACTTGGGTTTGTCAATGGGACATTGGTTCAAATTGACCAAAATATAGCATGCAACACCTCGATGGGAAAAAATAGAGTCTAAATCACTGTACTTGCAACAAGATTTCTAAATGCGGGGGAAAAATCACTTACAATCATTGTCCCTTGGTCAATTTTCCCTTTTTGAGTGCCCTCACCTCTCGCTCTGGCTTTCCTCCTACCAAATGGTTCCTAGTCTTCCTCCTCGACTCAATGGCCTTGCAACACTCATCTAGTGAAGTCTCAAAACTCTCCACTCAGGGGTTGGATGTAGTGGTTCTCGGTGCAACTCTCCAGTTAGGGTCTCGGTGCAGTATGCTATGTTGTGCTCCTGCACGTATGGGGCCAAAATTTAAAATATATAGTTTATATATATGCTATGTCAATAGATAGTTTATTTCATTTCTACAAAATATAATTTTTGTATGGTGGCTTGTTGAGCTCATATAGTTGGTTTTCTCTTTCTTTATATTTTTTGATGATTTATATTTCCTATGACATGATTGAATATTATCTGCAGTCCTAGTGATTGTTAAAAAGGCTTATGATATGTGATGTTTAATCATGATGGATGTCTAAGAATCAGTGATTGAAATACTACTTGACTAAAGATTGAGCTATCTGATATTTTGTCATTTAAACATCATGGAAGAAATGCTTGCAATCAATGTCTTATTAATGTAGCCTACAAGGTTTCTTTTCCTAATTTTTTTTGGTCCTATTCTTGTTATGACTTATTTTTTTACATTGGTCTATTACAGTAATGGGGAGCATATCTAGTGAATCAATTA
This sequence comes from Sequoia sempervirens, assembly GCA_007258455.2. Taxonomy (NCBI): domain Eukaryota; kingdom Viridiplantae; phylum Streptophyta; class Pinopsida; order Cupressales; family Cupressaceae; genus Sequoia; species Sequoia sempervirens. The sequence continues at coordinate 35,830 of VDFB02089668.1, forward strand.
TTTTAGTCTCTTTGATTCTTATCCTTGTGCATAATGAGTTTTCTTCTATCATATGATTCATTGATTGTTGGTTTAAAACATTCATTACAACTAACATGGATATGAATTATGATGTGGGTGTGAGAAGGGATTGTTGAATATGAAAAAATGGTTTAGGAAAGTACTCTTTAATCCAAATGAGTCATTTTCTTGTCATGGAATGTGTGAAGAGACTTTAAAATTAATATATTAAATCTAGTTAATATTGACACATCTAAAGCATCCCAAAGGAACTTCAGAAAAATGCTATGACATAAAGAAGATTGTTAAGGTGATGTCAAGTCTTGATCCATTAGGGTAGGAAAACATAGATGCATTGGTACAAAAGGTTCCATTCAACTTGGAGGAAATGGATAATTACCTAAGGGGATAATGTGAGATTGGACCAAGTATATATTATGATACAAAGAGCTGATGATGAAATGGTTAAGTATGGGAAATTGTAGAGATAAATATAACACCAAGGGAAGAACACTTCAACTAATTTTAGCACTCTAGATTAATCCAAGACTCAAAATTCCACTAATAGGTGTTCCTTACCTCTTAAATTAATTCCATAGGTGGGTTTATCCTCCAATATAGTGTCATTGGTTAGCTTATCATGTGAACTTCTGCTATAAGTAGGATTACCATACACTTTCATAACATGCATGTGTGGTTTCAAAAAGTTTATACGTTCTTGTGAATTTGAAAGAAAGGCATGTTTTGACTTTTCCAATAGGTTTTATGGGTTAATTTGACCTGGTTTTAGCATTAGAGTGACAAACCTTGTGGTTTAGGTTCCATAAACAAAATATACTTATTTTTTTAGCTTCCTATTATCATCCTTATATTCAATGATATTTTTACAGATCATCTAAATATTCATTGCTAATGAAAATGCACAAAATGATGTGTAATAGATCCAAGGTGAGGCTTAGAGAACCTCATCTTTTGAAACCATTAATCAAAGAAATGCTAAGAACAATATGTGAAAGAGATGAAGAATAAGGCAACTTGTATTATTAGGAAGGATGAGATGCCTTTATATAACATGACCTCATGTTTGAGTCTCAAAACCCTCCTATATCATCAATGCATGTGTCTAGGCTAACCATGTCAAGTTTCACTCCATACAAGCACAAATTGAAAAAATTTCAATGTTGGCCCCCTTCACATGTCACTATGCGGGGTCAACATGAGGAAACACTAATTTTTTGGGAATGAAATAACCAAAGATATGATCAGATAAAATCTAATCATAAATAATCGTAGAGTAATTAGGATTTGATCATATGGAAATTTCTAGGAGAGCTACAATAGTTGTAACTGCATCTTGAATTAACAACATTAAAAAGCACATGAATTAATTATGTAATGGCATAGAAATTAAAAACATCATGAATTAATTATCTAACCATATAAGTCAAATATAATTCTATCAAGAAATCAATATCAAATAGATAATATAATTGCATAAATCATACATTTCAATGTCATTGATCTTCTTCTTCATCCAACTCTTTGTTTGTATCATCCAATCCAAATTCGACATTGTAAGGATTGGTCATATCATCATCATCATCATCATCATCATTGATATCAGTTTTGATAATGTCATCATCCACACAAATACCATCTTCATGAACATTAACTCCTACATCATCATGATCTTGTTCCTCTTCTTTGACATCTTCGTCAGGCACATCATCAACTAACTATTGATCCTAATCATCATCTACATCATCTTCTAGTTCTTTGGTATCTTCTTCTTCCACCACATTATACTTTACTGACCTTCCTCTTGGATAATGTCTAACAACAAATGACCAACATGATTTACCAGGAACCTCTGAGTAAAATACCTTCTCACATTGGCTTGGAAGAACATAGGACTCATTTCTAGCTCACTCGATCGACCTTGTATTAACCATGGTAAATCCATTATCATGTTCAATAATAGTTCTCTCGGTATCATTTTCATCCAATCGTAATCTGTACCATTAGACGACGAATAAAACTAATTTGAAGGATTTAAAGTCACACTCAAGTATATCATCCAAAATCCCATAGTATCAATTTTCTGAGACTTTTGGATGTGTTAGCTCTCAAAAACGCAGGCAAGATGCCTCAAGAGGCTGCCAATCTCTTGATATGCTTCAGGGTAACAGTCAAGGTCAAAAGAATTCAACCTTCTACTCTTTAGGTGCTGCTAAACCTGGGTAGGTGTACCTTTCTGAATGATGTAGACTTAATTTGTGATTATCTTCTCATAGCAGTGTGTTCACAATGGCAATTGGAGGTGAACAAATGAAATCAAACTTGAAAGTAGTGATAATATTATGATCTAAATCCTAAAATGAAAGCTTAATTAATAGATGTAAAGAAAATGAATGAATCCAAGTGATGAAGTGCAGAGACTAGTGCCTTGTTGGGTATGTGGAGTCAAATGAGATCAAGATGAGAAACACTTCTCTGAGAAAACTCAAATTATCTGGCATATATTATGTTTACAACTTGTATAAACATGCAAGAATGTGATTACTAAGTTCTACTTGAACAATCCAAATGAATTTCCTTGATTACTGTGATTAACTAAAAGGATTTAGTCTTTGCTTGAAAGAACCAATCAATCAATCACACGAGTACAACAAATGTGCACTGATAAATTGAATACAAACTTATTATATCAATTTAAACAATTAGAAAGAATCCATCTTGGAGACAACTTAGTAATACTTTCATTAGATTCAACAAATAATTAGCACCAGAGAAATGCAGCAACATCAACTGACTTTCATACATACCTCCATTCTGAAATCATGCAACAAGAGTCTCTGATCTGATAATTTTACTCTACTGTACATCTACTTGCTGTGTATCGAATATCTAATAACTGGTGGTTATTTTGCAATTACAAGATGCCTATTTATACACCAGTATCAGAAAACATATCATATTGAGCTCTCATGTTGGCCAACCATTAAATTCGGGCTCAAATTATGTTAGCGTGCAATAGTCTTCAAACACTTACATGTCGGCCACAATATTTGAATTTCTATTATTTGTCAGTGAAACAGTCGCTAAGACATCTCATTGGATATGCCGAAGGCAATTGAATTGTTAATCGCTCGTTTTGTCTTATTCGCTTTCACTGTGACTTCATCTGAGTCAGTGAGATGTCATTTAGATCTCTTTATGTTTCATCGATATGCACCTTTGCCTCCTATATGTCACTACAACCTCATGTTTGTTACATCAAAGTCACAGAATATTCGTATGTTCCTTTGTTGTAACACTGTGATATCGGGGAGACAATATATCAAAATCATTGTGTCAAGCCGAAAGTCATTTATCATTTCCAAGTCGCCAAGATAATAGCACACTTAGGGAGACCACATGTAGATCACACAATGTTTCACCGAAGGCCCCCATCTATCTCATATATCACTGTGACAATCATATTTTTCATGCCGACAAAGTCACCTCTGCTTTCCATTCAGTGAGACCCTGGGCACCTCACCAGGACCACACACTAAAATCAAATAAGTCACACTGAGCAATATCTTTTGTTATATTCATCTTCACCAAGACATTCAGATTTTCTCACCAATTGAGTTCCCGTGTGTATTATCGGTGAGACAAATCAATGTTGGGGAGACGTCTTAGAGATTGAATTATGTTATACAATAGCACCCTGAACACCATCATAGATCGCTAAGAGAAAGCGAATCTCACACCGACAAAGGCCCTCATTGTGTTCCATCGGTGAGACCCATATGTATGCACTAAGACTTACTTTGAAGTCATCTTAGTCTCACCAAAACGCCCTGTGATAGAAAATCCATGTGCAAAGTCGGAAAGACCTAAGGTCACTCACTGAGACCTTATCTCGGTAACTTTATCTCTCATCGAAAGTGGTTTGAAAGAAATATTTTGTGCTTCATTGGTGAGACATATACACTTTGTTATGACATTTCATCGAAGACTTTCAACTCCTACTGATAAGTAGCCTCCCACCACCGGTCGGTAAGAAAAAAGACAATCGCCCAGACATAATGCCAATACCGCCAAGCTCACACCAATGAACCTCCATATATTTAGTCGGGGAGACACTTCAAGCTCGATGAGATGCTACCTCAATGACAAAACTCCAGCCGATAAGTGCATCCTCGGTTGCCAAAACAACATGAATGTTATGTCAATACCCATCCACAGATGAATTCCATTTGCTGTAACAATACAAAGGTCTTGCCGATGGACCTGCAACAGATAAATATTAGCAGAAAAACACAATGGGTCAGGAGACCCAAATAGAGTGATGCCGATATGGACCAAAATGTGGAAAACACAGACATAGATGATTTATGGGACAAATATAAGCCAAAATTTGATTAAACATATCATGAAATGAAGAAAATATGCATAAGGACTCATATGGAGACTCAAGGGGTATGAAAGATAGGCAAAAATCATCAAATTTTAATAGTTCCAATAGGATGTATGTCACTTCTAGATGAAACATTAGTCACCTAAAAGGTTGTAGTTATCCCAGAATCACAAGTTTTCTTTGTGTCATCCAACTTTTTGATTCAAAATTTATGACCATTGCACCGCATAGCCTTGTGGTGTTTCACCTGTAATATGTCAAACATGTAAAAATTATTGCATTTTCAGTTGATAAACATATTTATTCTTGGCCAAATGTATGCAAAGAAAAAAAAACTCAACATATATATACATTAATATAATTGAAAATAATTAAATAATATGAGTGATTAATATATTTGTTAATATAAAGAATATTAATGGTACATATTTTATCCTTTATTTATTAGTGATGAACTAACAACAAAAAAAGATGACAAAAGATGACATATATGGCATACCTTAACATTCATGAGATTTCTATGTTGGATAAACCTTTCATAACCTTCAAGTTCACAAGCAACAATAAAATAGAGAGAAGAGTTGTTTGAGAGCCTTCACAAAGGGGCTTGTATGCCTTCTCAAGTACAGGGAAATCATGAACATCATCAAAGTCATCTCAATCATTATGATCAGCTACGCCACTAAATGTGTCATGGATCAATGTATTTGTACCATCATCTTCAATTGTGTTTTCTTGCGCATGATCATCTTCTTCCATAGGATCATTAACTTCATCTTCGATATTCACAACTCCATGTTCCTCCACTTGCAAAACCAAATTCTTCGGGCCGTGATAATCCATATCATGTGCCCTAGGGTGCCCCACCTTTATAATAATGATTGACACAAAGAAACCATGATCATGATCAAGTGATTTTATATATATATAAAGAATGTTAAAATGATATAAAAATTTACAAATTCAATCAATATAAAGACATATAATGAACAACTTACCAATGGATGATAATCATGCCCCCCTTCAATGTGACTATGTTGCTTACAATGTTTCTCAGCTATTGGGATTAAAATTCTTCTTGCCTTTAAGCCCTTGCAATTATTGCAATGACAATAACATTTCCCATCACTCTTTCTTTTCAATCTAGCCCACAATCTAGCAAGTGTCTCTTCATTTTGTTCTGCACTATTATTATCTGACATGATTTTTCTTTACCAAGCTTGAATATTTAGATTTTCAAAAAATATCAAATTCACACTCCAATAATTTTTAATCATAGACAACTAACAAAATCTAATAATTTTTTATATTTTGCACTAAAAAAATTCAACCTATAACATCCACAAACTGTCACAAGTATAGAAAATTTGCAAGTATAGCAAAACATCTTCGCAAGTATAGATAAATTGTCGAACTCACTTTTATTTATTAAAAAAAATTCATTGGAAAATCGGAAAATGGTAACCATATACCCGTTAGCTCACAAATTAAGGAGGCTAACAATATGTCAGCCCACAAATTGATGGAAGGGGATGGTTGACTTTAAGTGTATGTCAGAATAGCAACATAAATCATAGAGCATTGCAATTTCAAGAAACGTCGGGCATAAATTTACTTTTTTTGGAAAATTTCACATTAAATACACAGGTAACCAATGATACATCTAATTATACATATTTCGTTGGAAAGTTTCTTTGTATTTTGTAGTTAAATGAGTTAGTGAATGCAACTTTGGGATTTGTGTACGGTTCCATGTGACATCTGTTACATTGAACTACAAAATTTGGCAATATGTACTTACATTCCCCATATCTTTTGCATCGATTTCATGCCATTTGGTGTGACATGACATTCTAATGTTCAACTCTTTATTGGTTGGCACCTGACAATGCTTGCTGGGTACTTATAGCCAACTTATCCATTTATTGGGTAATTGTCCTTCCACCTCTCTATGGTACAATTGGGAGTTGGTGTTTTTATTGCAATCTTGTGTGACTGCCCCTCATATTGGCATGGTAGCAACTCTAGTTCTTTTAAAATGGAGTTTCGATACATTACACTCATTATCTTGGCTTGTTCTTGCACTATGAAAATGGAAAATTCCATCAAAGTTTTTGTCCCTGCTAGGTTTCATGAGATCCATGATAATCAACCACTTAACACTAAAAAGATGTAAAGTAATTTTATAATTGAATGCAAGCAAATTGCTAAGGAAATTCCAATTGTGCTTGGTGAGGAATGGGTAGAGTTCCATGCCATGGCACTGCCTCACGAAACTGCATCAAGATTTCTTTCATATCTCATGGGTGTTCTTTGGAGTGTCAAGATGGTGAAGTTTTTAGTAGGTACATACATATTTCTTCACATTTGTCCACTCTCCTCATTGCAACCTGCACTGGAAGGATACAAAATTTTGCACGAAATGAATATTGTTGGGGGTATACTTTTTTGTCAACATATTTTATCTCACATGTGCCTTTCTACTATGCTTTGTTCAATGGCTCATGCACTCATTGATGACTATTCTCGTGAGTTTGATCATCATTTATCCAGATTAAGATTTCACTATGGTAATGTTGTTTGTGACAAAGTTTAGAATCTTTATAATACAACACATTTTCTAATCTTCCATGCCCTCATAGAGCCTCATGAGGTTGCCTAGTTCCCTCCTCCAATAGACATTGCCTCCTCTGAGGAAAGTTCCACTTAATTCTCTTTTACAATTGGGTTTCTTTTGATTATCTGGGATACAGTTTTTTGATCATACTATGGGGTTGAAATTATCTCCTGGCTATCTCCATCCATCTCTCTATATTTCCTTGCATTCTCGGCTAGCATTTTGTGCCCTGTAGGTTGGTAGTATTCAAGACTGGGCATTGCTAGTTTTTTGCAACCTTGACCAAATATGGTTACTCTTGGGGTTGCTCGGGGTCCATATTTGAACCTTCGCCACTCCTCTCCTTTTGTGACCTTGGTTTACTTTGGCCCATTTTGCTTGGTACCACATTTTGTGATGTATTTTGGTGTTGGGTTTTCATATGTTTTGCACCATATGTGTGCTGCATCTGACTACTTGGCACCACATTATGAGATGTTCCTTGGTGCTAGGTCTTTATATGTATGGCGACACCTTTTGTGTTTGGATGTATGGGCTCTCTTACTTCTCCCTGGAAGCTTAAATGTATCTCTTGTGGGAGATTTTTTTTATTCATCCTCCCATTTCCTCTACTCCTCTCTTTGCAGAGATCTTCTTTGTTGAGCTTCGAAAATGTAGCACTTTGTTTTTTAATATAAGTTCAGTGGCCCTGCCACTTTTATTGAAACAAAAGGCATCATATTCTTGTACATAATAGTAAAAACAAAAAAATACCTAAATAATAGTAAAACTGGAGTAAAATTGATTTTAGAAAATCCTAAAATAATAGTTTACCATCAATTTCGTAAAAATCCACCCATAACACCCCAATTTTTTTAACTAGTCACATTCAAGAGAAATATTTTTTCAAATTTTAAAAGTTAAATATTTTACATGTTCACTTTACAAATATTAAATTTTATTTAAAAGCGATAATTTTCTTAGCTTTTAGTTGGTTCAAAACCAACTTATTAATAACTAATTAATCTATGGAAAGTACTATTAATATAGTATATAATATAATAAAATCAATAATATGTTATATATAAATATATAATAATATGCAATAATAGTATATATAAATAATATATAAAATATTATTATTATTTTATATTATATTATATTACATTATAAATGTAATATATGTATATATATATATATATATATATCTCAGTTTGATTCGATAGCAATGACAGAGTTTAGATGAACACTCATTTGTAATGGAAGACTAGGATCTCAACTAGCTCATGGAATAAAAAAGATTAAAAAAATAAAGATTAAAAGTTTAGATTTTGATTAAAAATGTGAATTTTTTTGTGGTATATTAGATCTAAAATTAAATCTTAATATGATTCTTAAGGGTTGGTGAAAAAGTATAAATAAAGCTTAAAACCATTGTAAAAGAGATAGTAACAATGTAATAGTATTAGCCCACACAGGTAGTGGAGTTGGGCTTTAGCAGCGGTTTGCAGATCTCAGTGCAATGGACGTGAGGATTGGGGATACCTCTGAGTTAACAAAAATATATATATTGAATGATAGTTGAAACTAATAAATCATATTATTTTACTTACTTAAAAAAAAGTAAATGTAAGAAATAAAGACAATCATTCTTTTGATAGATGATATTATATTATTTATATAAAAATAATTTATATAGTATAATATAATAGAATAAAAAATATGTTATATATAAATATATAATAATATTACATATAAAGAATAAATTATATATATATATATATATATATATAATTTATTTATTATTATTATTTATAAATAAATTAATTTTATATAAATATATTTCAAATATATATCAATTTTTTTAATGCAATAGATTTACTTAAATTTATTTTATATAATTCATTGTATTATTTAATTATCTTAATTTTTTTATATAAATAATTTATTTTAAAATACAACAAATAATCTCAACATAAATCTAAAATAAATATATAGGTAATTCTTAATTCGCTATCATCAGAGATGGGTTCCGGTGAACCACTACTCATGAAACATGGGTCAATGAGTTTGACTCGAAACTACACGATTGAATCTTGATAGCAATATCATAAAGTATTTGATTGTATGTCAACAAATCTTCAAATTCCCCACGTCAATGTCAAACTCAGACAAGTAATACCTTTTTAAATGTGAAACTTGGGCACGTGAACAGTGACCTGTACGCCCAGCCGTTGCACTACCCAATCATCAGAGTGACGTGCAGAAAACGGAAACGAAAAATATATATTTTTTGGACTCACTTAAAAAGTCAGAGCTTAGTGTGTTGCTCTTAAGTCCATCCATCCTTGTGATTTAAGTTTCGCATAGTACAAATGCTGTATAAGAATTTTTTCCTGCAATTTAGCCTGGATAGAGCTCTCAGTGAAGAATTGAGATGTTGGTGATCTCAATTCAGATTGAAACTCCGATATCCATATTCATAGAAATACAGATCCCCATTTTTTGGGAAATAAGAGTTGAGCTTCGATATTTACTAAGACACGATATTTACTTACGCCGTCAGATTTTATTAAACTCAAAAGGAATATTCAAATCGGGGCTTTCTTTCTTAAGTTTTAGCCACTAAATCCCGCACAAGGCCTTTGAAGAGATAGCTTCCATAAATCATGTAGATTTTTTTTGTTGTGAAGAAGGCCGAATGTGTTAATTTCTATAACCCAGCAATAGATTAATTGCACAATAAATTCACAGACAGAAATTTGATTTATAACAATTAACACAACTGGGTTAAATAACAACTAATAACAGCGGAAGCAAAAATAACAAGAAGCCAAACACAAAAAGACAATAACACAGATATACCCATGAAACCCCAATGTGGGGAAAAACCTGCAAATGTTGGATCTTTTATTCAGCCTAACAACAAACTTTTCTTTCGAAAATACAATATGAGTTTGCTATAGCAATCTTGTATTTATAGAGCCTAGCTGCTTTACTTAGCGTGCAAGGAAAGAATCTTTCCTTGTTTCTTTGGCTTTATTTACACATAAAATCACTCTAGGATTTATCTTATCCTCACAAACTCAGAAACATTCTATTAAAGAATAAAATCCCACTCTTGGATTTATCTTATCCTCACAAACTTAGAAACATTTTATTTAAAGAATAAAAATCCTGTTGTTGCTAAAAATCCAACTTGAATTGTTTTAAAGCATATCTAATCTTGAGTTGCTTTAAAACAAATCCATATCCCACTTTTCTAGCTACAAAAATCAACACTCCCTCTTAGCGAGGAAAGTGTTCTGCACCACACCCAACTTGTCCCTGAAGAATTCAAACTTGCTCTTCATCAAGGCCTTCGTCAGGATATCTGCTATCTATTCGTCCGTAGGAATGTGAGCTTCACTATCCCCTTCTCCACACAATCTCTGATGAAGTGGTACTTGATCTCAATGTGCTTTGACTTGTCATGAAACACTGGATTCTCAGAGAGTTTGATACAATTCTAATTATCACAGTAAATGACTGTAGGATCCAACTCCTAATTAAAGAGCCCAGCTAGAAGTTTCCGAAGCCAGATAGCCTCACATGTAACCATACTGGCTGCCATATACTCGGCCTCTGTAGAACTCAGTGCAACTGACTTCTGTTTCCTGCTGTACTAAGAGACTGCTCCTGATCCCAAACTAAAACTGCACCCTGAAGTGCTCTTTTGATCAGCTATACTGCCTGCCCAATCTGGATCAGTAAACCCCTTGAGCTTCACTCCATCCTGCTGAACATACTTCAGCCCATAATCAACTGTGCCTCAGAGATATCTCAAAACATGCTTCGCAGCTATCCAGTGCACATGTTTAGGTTCCACCATAAACTGACTGAGTGAGTTCACTGTAAAACAAATGTCTGGCCTGTTGTTGACCAGATACATAAGAGAGCTTATCAACTATTTGTATAAAGTAGGGTCCACTGCCTCTGATCTGGAAGCATCAATCTTCTTCCAATTGGGCACAAGTGGCGTTGACATAGGCTTACAATTTTCCATCCTGAATCACTTCAAGATATCAATTAAGTACTTCCCTTGTCCAAGGAAGATCTCTCCCTCTTTCTGCCACAACTCCAATCCGAGAAAGTAGTGCATCAACCCCAAGTCCTTCATCTCAAACTCTCCTGCAAGATCCTGCTTGCAATGTGCTATGAGCTCCTCTGACCCTGTGAGAAATAGGTCATCAACATATAACAACAATATGAGAAGTTCACCCTTCACCTGAACATAGTACAAGTTTGAATCTGCCTCACTCTTGATGAAGCCCACACTCTGCAAGTAACTATCAATACGTGAATACCACGCCCAGGGAGCCTGCTTGAGTCCATATAGTGCTCTTTTTAACCTGCATACATGAGAATCCCTCTCATGTGCTTCAAACCCTTCTGGTTGCTCTATGTAAATCTCTTCCTCAATCACCCCGTTGAGGAAGGCAGTCTTTACATCCATTTGATGAATCCTCCAACCCATCTGTGCTGCTATAGAAATGATAGCTCTTATTGATGAGTACCTGGCTACTGGAGCGAAAGTCTCATCATAGTCGACTCCTTTCTTTTGTGAAAACCCCTTAGCCACAAACCGGGCTTTGAACTTTTCCACACTACCATCTGCAACATGCTTAATCTTATACAACCATCTCGAGCCCACCACAGACTTATCTTCTGGTCTTGGTACTACCTCCCGCACACTGTTCTTCATGATGGAAGAATACTCTTCCACCATGGCATCTGTCCACACTTGGTGCTTGGATGCCTCCTAAAAGCTAGAAGGCTCTACTTCAATTAGTTCACTCATAAGTGCCACATAATCTGAATAACGTCTGGGAGCCCTTCTTTGTCTGACCAAATCTTGAGGATCACCTACATATTCTTGAGCCTCTCTTAATGTTTGCTCAGTTGCCCTGTTTCTCCTCTTCTCACTAATAGGAATCTGAGACTAAGGAATTATTTGGTCCTCTATCTGATCATCTTGCTCGTTCTGCTCTCCAGCTTGTGTGACTGAAGTTTGAGGAATTTGTGCTACCTCCACTGTGGATGATTGTTCCTCCCCATTCATCAAGTTACTTGACTTCTGAAGAGCCCTCTCTTCCTCAAACTTCACATCTCTTCGAACCACTGTTTTCTTGAGAGCAGGAATATAAACCCGATAAGCCTTAGAAGTTTCACTGTACCCAACAAGGATACCCTTCTCTGTAGTAGGTTCCAACTTGGTTCTCTTCTCAACAGGAATGTGACAATACACAAGGCATCCAAAGATGCGAATGTGCTCCAAATCTGGTTTCTTACCAGTGAATGCCTCTTCTGGAGTCAATTTCCCAACACTTTGTGAGGGCTCCTATTCTGCAAATACACAGCTATGTTGCAAGCTTCTGCCCATAAGAACCAAGGTAGATCCTGATCATGAAGCATGGCCTTGGATGCTCCAACGATAGCTCTATTCTTCCGTTCAGCAACCCCATTCTGCTAAGGGTTGTACGAAACTGTCAACTCTTTCTTGATACCTTCCCGAGCACAAAAATCTTTGAAGGCATTCGAGGTATACTCGCCTCCATTATCAGACCTTAGTATCTTGATCTTCTTCCTAGTTTGGTTCTCCACGAGATCCTTAAACTCTTTGAACCTACTAAAGACCTCATCTTTATTCTTCATGAAATATATCCATGTCTTCCTGGAGAAATCATCAATGAAGGTAACATAATACTCATATCCATTCAAGGATGTTGTTGACATAGGTCCACACACATCTAAGTGTATGAGATCCAAAATCCCTTCGGATCTAGTGTCACTGCTTGTAAAACTGGTCTTGGCATATTTCCCAAGAGCACAACCCTTGCACACCTCATGCTTTTCTGTCTTTATCTCAGGTAGCCCTGTCACTATTTCCTTAAGAATATTAAGTGCTCCATAGTGAAGGTGAACCATCCTCCTGTGCCACAATTCTCCTATCCCTTTACAGCTACTAACCAATGCATGTGCTGGCTCAAACTGTAACCGAAACAAGCTTCCATGCCTCACACCAATCACTTTTGCAATCTTGGAATCTTTGGGATGAATATAGACTTTTCCCCTCTCAAAGGTCACGATGTAACCCTTGTCTTCCAAGGCAGAAACTGAGATTAAATTCTTTGTCAGGCCAGGGACATACAACACATCCTCCACCAACAAAGGTTTGCCAGACTCCCTCTGAAACTTGACAGTGCCAATACCAGTTGCATGGTACTTGGCATTGTCTCCGAGCTCAATATAGAAATCCAGCTTCTTCTCCTCCAACTTGGTGAAACATTATTTGACTCCCGTCATGTGGCAAGAAGCCCCACTGTCAATATACCATACCTTGTTGGCAATTGAACTTGAGAGACAGGCAATGAGTGAAAACTCATTCTCAAATCATGATGCAAACTCGTCCACCTCTGCTGTAGCGGCAAATTGCTTCTTCTGCTTGTCCTTATTTTTCTTATTTGGACATTGACTGGCATAGTGACCCATCTGATGGCAGCAAAAATATTTAATCTTTCTCAGATCTTTCTTCTTCCCACTCTTGGAAGAAGAACCTTCTGATTGCTGTTTATTGGACTTTTCTTACCCTTGCTTGCAAGAGCAAGATTTTCTTCATCTTGACCCTTTTTCGTCTGATCTCCTCGATGAGCTCCTTCATGGATCTCCTCCTATACAAAATCATCCCAAAGTCTTGCCCAATCAGGTATCCAATCTCTGCCGACAACACACTTGACAAACACTTCCCAGTGCTTTGAAAAACTATTCAAGGCTATACGCACCAACTCATCTTCTTTAATCATCTCTCCAACAGTAGCAAGCTCATCCCTGACCTGTGTCAGCTTGGACAAGTAAGAGGTCACACTCTCACCTTTGGACATCTTGGTATTATGCAATTTGTCCTTGAGCATCATCTTACGACTCTGATAGTCGCTCTGATAAAGTTTTGTATTCATATCCCACATCTCCTTGGCGGTGTCTTTCCCCGATAAATGAGGAATTAAATGATCTCTTACTCCATCCAAGATAATCCTCTGAGCTTTGGCCTCTTTGACTTCATGCGAATCTAAGGCAACAGGATCATTTGTTGGTGGAGTCACTTCTATGCTAGCATAGATCCATAGCCTGTTCTCCTTGAGCCTCTTTGACTTCATGCAAATCTAAGGCAACAGGATCATTTGTTGGTGGAGTCACTTCTGTGCTAGCATAGATCCATAGCTTGTTCTCCTTGAGAACAGATGTAATCTGAACCTTCCACTGCAAGAAGTTTGATGCACCCTCGAGCCTGTCCGCATATCGAACACTGGTTGCCATAGCTACAAAAGAACTGGAGATGAAAATCTGATGACTTTTTTTTTCTTGAAATATGCGTCACAAATCTTGGCTTCGTATTCAGAGTTTAGAGCTCTGATACCATGTTAATTTCTATAACCCAGCAACAGATTAATTGCACAATAAATTCACAGACAAAAATCTGATTTATAACAATTAACACAACTGGGTTAAATAACAACTAATAACAGCGGAAGCAAAAATAACAAGAAGCCAAACACAAAAAGATAATAACACAGATATACCCAGGAAACCCCAATGTGGGGAAAAACCTGCAAATGTTGGATCTTCTATTCAGCCTAACAATAAACTTTTCTTTCAAAAATACAATCTGAGTTTGCTACAGCAATCTTGTATTTATAGAGCCTAGCTACTTTACTTAGCGTGCAAGGAAAGAATCTTTCCTTGCTTTCTTTGGCTTTATTTACACATAAAATCACTCTAGGATTTATCTTATCCTCACAAACTCGGAAACATTCTATTAAAGAATAAAATCCCACTCTTGGATTTATCTTATCCTCACAAACTCAGAAACATTCTATTTAAAGAATAAAAATCCTGTTGTTGCTAAAAATCCAACTCGAATTGTTTTAAAGCATATCTAATCTTGAGTTGCTTTAAAACAAATCCATATCCCACTTTTCTAGCTACAAAAATCAACAGAATGTGTGGTATATATGACCTTCCTTTCTCTGTATACCAATTAATCTCGTTCATTTGTCAATGTCGTAGAATCCAGGGCCTCCCAATTCTCATTTGTGCTAGCATTCTTATGGACTATTAAGCCTTGAACAAGGTTGTACCCCAAACAATATATATGCATTTTTTCTATTTTTTGTAACATAAAATGATGTTTTAATTTTCTGATTTAATATTTCTATTCAAACCTTAGTTTGCTGATGCGAATTTATGAGTGTATCTATTAATACATATGTTCATTTCAATAACACCCAGATTTATAACAGATTTGTTTGACCATGAATAAGCATGAAAACCACACAATAAGTACCTGATCTGCTGCTACAAGTCAGAATTAACTAATGATGCAAATACAAATGCAATGGGTTCCAAACATGCCCAACAATATGTGGAAGTCTACTGTCATGAAGTAACCCCAATTCATGCATTGAAATATCTTCCTACTCTAACCTTAGTTGGGTGAAATGCAACTATTGGATGAAGAAACAACTCTAAAACCCTACCAAAGGAGTGCACTAGCCTGCTGGTCTGCTGATAGGGTTTGCTGGTCTAATGAGCCAAGGTTTTATTGTACAAAAATCAAGGGTATTTAAATGGTAAACCCATTGATCACATACTTGGACTTGACTTAGACTCAGTGGACAAGAAATTTCTGACTCCGCAAAAATTCAGCGACTTAAAAAAATACTAAAATGTCTTTGAAAAACACTAGTTTTATACAAAATGCAGTTGCAAAATGTATCAAATGGCATTCCTCTACCGTTAGGTGCATGCCATTCAATGTAATTTGCAAATTTTTGTATGAAACATTTACCCACACCCTATATAGCACACACTTCCTTGTTCTGGGCAGCCACTTATATTTACAAAGATCTGTCTTTTCACTGCTGATTATGTGTGATGCATTTTCTCGATTCAATTGTTTTCCTTCTAAAAATGTTTGCTTGGCACATATCTTTGTAACTTGCACAAATATATACCTATTGTTTTGGCTGGTAATATTTTGTGATGCTTTATTTAATTAGTATTCAATCATCAATACTTATACGATGAATATACTAACTTGTAGAGATATCTTTTCCTTTAATTTTAACAGGAATTCCATTTGATTGAGAAAAAGGAGCTTGCACCCCTTCAGGATCTGATAGATTCCATTCTAATTCCATACTAAAATGAATTTAGCATTGTAATTTTAGTTTCTGTCAATTTCCGTACTTGAAAATATTCAAAAAGTTGTAAGGTTTGTATTCTCAAGGAATACACTTTACTGATAAGTTGGAGGTATGTTTGTGCAATAAATGTATAGCTTAGTGAAGAAACCTTAAGTTTTTAATTGGGTGTGGTTTCAATGTGACTTTGTTTCACCGGTGATTCCTATATAATAAACTCATTTCTATATCCAAAACTAGAGAGTCAAAGTTCTCTAGATTGCCCAATGCAATGTAGACACTTACGAATCTGGCCTTTGTCTCTGCCATGATATTTAAATAATCTTTGTTTTGTACATATAACAGATGGAAGTGGTAATATGTTGTGGTTGAGGTTGAGATTTAATATATATATCATATATTGTCTAAAAATGTGAGTACAATTTGCGTGTAATTTTTATATGATGACTTCAATCCTAGTAGTAGTATCGATTCAGTTTATTCTCCACACTTATTTACTATTGAAATGAAATGACTTTAGTCACTTACTGTGACATGAGTTTGTAGACTACTAGTTAATCTCAAGCCTATGATCTGAAAAGTAAATCTTGCATTTGTCTCTGATCCCAGTTTTTCCTTAATTTTAGATTTTCTTGTAAAGCATGTTCTTATTACCTGGCAAATGCTTCATTCTATAAAAAGAAAAAAATGTAAAATTGAATGAATAGTCGTGAAGAACACTATACTACTATATATATATATGAATAATGCTGGCTTTTAGATACAATTTTATCTACATTGTAAAAACAAAGCATGCGTTCATACTGTATTATAATTCGTCAAAGGAAATGGAATATCTAGGCCATACATGCCAAACAAAATTTCTTGAGATTAAACCCCAAAGCAAGTAACAATATTAATCATTTTTTCATTTCCTCTAAAGACAGGACTGCAAAAGATTATCCAATATATCTGTACGCTGAAAGGCATTTCCTACAGTCACAGCAGAACAGGAGCTAAAAGATTCAGTTTACACAAAAACTCAACATTAAATCTCGCATGCATAATAAATCCTAACCGCATGAATAATCTCAGATGCATAAGAAATCCGAACCGCACGAATAATCTCAGATGCATAATATATTAATTGGTTAGAAGGTTTTTTATCAGCATTCAAAGGAATGTCCAACGTGAACAAGTGTCTTCGACGGCGTACAAAATAAAGGAATTCCTTCTCGCACCGCTGCTCAATCAGTCTGCGGAGAGCATTATTCGGGATAAGATTCTTGCGCAGAAGCTGCTGCACGGATTTGGGACACGTGGTTCATCGTGTGCAGAAGCTTGCTGCAGAAGACGGCGGACATTCCTCAATCCACCTGGTGATCGAAACACGGTCGTACCGCTGCTCAATCAGTCTGCGGAGAGCATTTATTAGGTTTTGTTATATTTGATCTCGTTTAGTTATTTTGACAACTTATAGTTCAAAGATTTTTTAAATATATTTTATTTATTCTCTTTTATTAGATATTTTATTCAAATTCATCTCACATAGCGTAAAGATTTGTTTTTTATATTATTTATATTATATTTTATTATATTAGGTTATGTTTTTAAACACAAGAAAAAATCGTCCTTCAATGAGAATCACTATAGTGGCAAAAAGGTGTCGTGCAAAATCAAACATCTACGTGCACCAAATCAGGTTGAAGCATCTTACCCCATCCATAATAAATCCAACACTCCATCCATCTTATCCATAATAAATAAGTTCATCCATGAACCGTCTATGAAATCCATGTTCACCCATCGCCATCCATAATCCAAATCATTAATAAATCCGTTCATCCATGAACCGTTTATCAAATCCATGTTCACCCATCGCCATCCATAATCCAAATCTTCTTGATCTTGGTCGATGTTTAGTGTACACTTAACACTTACTTATGGTAAATTTCTTGACATGGGTTGTTATCATTCACCATACCCACTGTTATCTGAGCCATCAACAATTCTCCAAATGACCATCCGCTATCCAGATTGTAATCCACCCATTACATTGCATAAGCATACATATATTCTTTTCATATAATAAAGGAGTATGCAAAACATGCTAGAGGTGTTCTCTATAAATTACAAGCAATTTGTATTTAATTCAAGCAAAATTATATATATTTGGGAGTACGAAAAAAATGTCAAAGGTGTTCCTTTATATATTACTGACATTTTCTATATAATTCGAACAAGCTATAATGAACACATTTTATGTTTACTTCTTTATTCTTTGATACAAATGGTTATAAACCCATTATTTTTTCATGATTTCTATTTTCTGCTGTGAGATTAAAACTTTGTTTGTTTTGGTATTGGTCGCTGGCTTTATCTCCAAATATGTATTACACATACTTTGTAAAAATATACATACAATTTTATACAAGTGCTAAACTACATGTCACACCCACTCTTACTTCTCTATATTTTTCCATCTATGTAACCCTTGCAACCCCTCTGGTGCAAGTGCTAGTATAACAAAAATATAATAGTGTATTTGTATTATATTATTCTTTATTTTTAATTTTTCGTTTTATTCATATTATTTTTATTATTGTTTTAAATTAATTTAATTTATTTTCATTTTACATTAGATAATATGATAAAAAACAATCAATAAAGATATATTTCAGTGTGATTTATATTAGATTATTTAAAGGTATATAAGCTAATTAATATTTTTGATATTGATAAATAGAATTGAAAGGGCTCAAATCCTTATGCAACAACAAAGCCAAAAGGTAGACAAAACATGTACCATGAGCAATGGGACAAACCAAAGCACTCCACAAGACAAAAAAGAGTGAGGTACAATTGTATCCCAAGTTGCCAAAAACAACTACAAACAAGAGATAAAACTAGGATCCCCAAGGTCTTGCTTAGACAATTCTAGACCTTGCTCTACTTTTCCTCTCATCCATCACTCTAGCATGTGTTTGGTATAAAGGTTTGGGAAGACCTTTCTTCCTCCTAACAACAATCCAATAGATATTATCACTCAATTTCTCAAAACAGGGAGAAGCAAGGGGGGATTCCCCTACAGAAAGCTTGTCAAGATGTGAAGTAGGGGCAAAAGATCGACAAGGCGAAGACAAATGATGAACCTCCACCACATGAGTAATTTGAAGCTGATTTGAAGCCAAAATACATATTCAATGTTAGTATGTGTATTTTGGCAATTGCATGACCAAGAGGAAACATCTCAAAGCATTTAACAAAGAGTTCTAATTTATAATGTTTTTTCCCTCTTCAAGACGATCCTTTCTCAACACTAGGTAGAAGGGGACTTGCAAGTCTTTCATTGAGATTGAACACACTCTCTTTCTCTCTCTTTTACCCAAAGCTTGTTTCCCATTTGAAGCATATGGATGTGCACAAGGATATGAGTGTTGAAGTTAAGAGGCACACACACACACATTTAGTTACAACTAATCTATCAACAATTATTCATGGGAGGCATTAAATTTGGATACAACTTTCAAGTGGAATTATTTTGTCATTGAGTTTGGTAGAATCTTAGACAAGTTAGATCTTTTAGTTTGTTTTTAGTGTAATCTTTCTCCTCTTTCACAATGATTTGTAATTAGATAAATTGTTTTACCTAGAAGCAACTTGAATGGCGATGGGGTGGTTTGAGATTAGGATGCACTTCAAGAAATCCTAGAACAAGTATTTATCATTTTAATTTTAATGTCAAGGTTTGTAAAAAAATGAATGTAAGTTATAAGTTAAACTAATCTACATACTCGATTGTGGTGGTAGCCATTTCCTTGTCATTGTACACACATAAAGCATTATCAAAATCTTGCAAATTATTTTAAAGTCTTGTGTCAAAAATTTTTTTAGAATGTAAGGCTCATCTTTTGTAATAGTCATCGTGTTGACTTAGTGGTGTTTGATAGTGCCAATGATTATTAGTATCTAGTAATTGTTGGTCACATCTCTCAAACTCTATATAAGGATATGAACCTCTTTGTAATCATCACTCTAATATTTCCTAATATAATATATTGAATTATTTTTTGATACCTCAAATGTGCTTATTTCTCATTTTTTTTATATGGCGTGAGTTGAGTTTAGAGTTAGAAGAAAGGTGTATGATAAGATCACAAGTCGTTGAAAAATGTGAGCAAGAGAAATCATTGATTCACAAGTAGAGCATGATTTCATGGGCATTAGGTGGTAGGCATGACATAAGGGTTCAAAATATGTCCCCAAATTGTGAGGTAATTCTTTTCATCCCAACTTTGCAAAGGTCAAGAGTTACACATAGGGTTGTGGTCATGATTAAACTAGAAAATCTTGTAATAGATAGTCATGGGAAATGAAAGGAAGTTGATAGCATAAACACTTCCTATGTTAATCAATGAGAGAATTGCATGCAAACTATGATCTAGCAATTGCAAAGGAAAATACACACACAAAAGATTATACCACAATGACTTAGTGTCTATCATGGGAAAAAAACCCAACCTCCAAAACTTGAACCGATGTATTCACAATACCAAGTTGGTTACAATACATCAACATGTTCAAGCCTTCACAAGAGAACAACAAACACAAGTTTGGATTTTTTTTGACAACATATCTCTCAACAAAATCATGCCATACTACATCTTCATCCTAGGCACCAATATATAGAAGACACAAATCCAAAAACCACAAATGGTAAACCATAAACCATGGGAGAAATCACTCCCAAAAATGACATCCAAATTTATTTGAGTTCTAATACAAGCCTCATTATGAGTCAATATGCTAACCTTAGAAGATTCTCTTACGTTGCCATAATTTGTCATAGTCAACTCACCAACTCGAACATTCCATTTTGGCCCATTCAAAGATGCCTTATGATATGTCATAATATGCAACATAGAGTTGGTCAAAATTCAACTCTATTATGTAACTCCCTACAAATTATGCTCTTACATGTGTTGTATAATTCATTATAAGTAACCCCCATATCCCATAGCTCCTTAACGATTTTAGATATTCTTGCAACTTATTCAACATGTGGCCAAAAGTGTCACCTCAAAGTATCGATCTTTTCAAACATCACCCTTCCATCCTTCGTCATGTCATGAAAAAATGATATTAAACATTTATATGCTTTGTTTGTGTGTGAAAAGTTGGGTTCTTTGCTAGGTTGATGGTGCTTTGATTGTCACATCCACTTTAAACTACTCACTGACTCAATTCAATATTCAAACGTAATTTTTGTAGTGGATAAAGTGATTGCAACATTTTTGCTCATCCAACTAATTGTACCACCTAACAACTTAAAAACATAACCATTGGAAGTTATTTTGTTATCCACTCTTCTATTATATTCAAATCAACAAACTCTTTAATCTCCAAGTGCTACAAGTACTCATTGAATATACTACAAGTGCCATCATTATGCTACATGAGACCATGGTAGCAAATAAAATACTCTATAATGCCCCATAAGTACCAAAGACTCTCTTCACTACTCCTTGGTGCTCTTTGCTAAGATTAGTCATAAACTAATTCAACTCCCATTTCTTGGGCAATGTTTGGTCTGGTGTCGACCATAACATACATCAACTACCAATTGCACTTGTAATCCAGTGTAAAATTCTAGGTTAATGTAATAAAGCATAAAAACTAACCCTAAACCAAAAATGGAGTACAAGCATAAAAACATGAAATATAGAACAATAATACTATAAAGTCTTCATGCCATCATTGTTTTACCTCCATTTCCCTTCTCCATTTTGCTTGAATATAATAATTTCCCTTAGATTTGGATCTACCTTAGTAGTTTATGACAATGCCTAGCAAAATATTGAAGATAGTTGTCTCACACTACTAGTATGTATTAGCTCAAGATGTAGATGTCTACATAGCATAAGGTGTGTGTATGTCAAAATGAAAATTGACTTTTGAATTAAATACTAATTTCATTGAAAAGTTATAACAAACTACTGCTCTCTTTCAAGATAATCATTCAATCCAAAAAAATCTAAAATTTTCTTCTTAAATGTTGACCCTTTGGTGGAAAAGCAAATTAATTTTTTTGGGGGTTTTCAATGTGATTTCTTGCCATGCAAATATCTTGGAATCCCCCTTTTTTTAGGGAAGGAAAAGCATGAATTCTGGGACAAATTAATTAGTTTAACATCCAGTAGGAATAGGATCATGCAATGGAAATCTAAATGGCTTACTTTTTCAGGAAAATTAATTATGATCAAAACAATTCTTCACTCCTTACCCATCAATCTGATGTCAATATTAAAGCCTCCTCAAGGAAAAGGTATTGAACTTCATTTTTTTTTTTAGAGAATTCCTTTGGGATGAGAATGTTACTTCGAAGAAAAATCTCCCACTCGTGGCATGAAACTCTTTATGCAGTTCGAAAATTCATTGTGGGGCAGGGCTGAGAGATTTATTCTTACAAAATAAAGCTTTGGGGGAAAAACTGGTATGGAAAATTTATGCTAAACTTGAGACAAGGTGGTGCCAAATAATGAGGCATAAATACTCCGAATCTCTTGAAAATGAAAGAATTTTCACTTAGAAAAATCTTCCTCAAGGCTCAAAAGTATGGAATTTTATTTCGTCCTGCAGATCAAAGATCCTTCCTCATCTCTCTTGGTTAGTTCATAATGGGGAAAAAGAAAATTTTTGGGATGATGCCTAGAATGGTTTTAGGACTCTCTGAACCTTAGGGAATTGGGGTCAAATTGAGGCTATCCTCAAGGATCTCTGGGGGGATAGAGTTAAAGGCTACCTTCATATAATTCTGGGGGATAGTGGTATTGTTGCCTGAAAAGATTTTGATTTTCTCTCGATTCCCATTCATATGAAGATTTCTCTCAAAAATGAGCTTAAGAAGGGTCATATATTTTTGTCCAATAAGAAAGATACCATTGTATGGACTAAAAGTAAATTTGGTAACTACATGGTTAAAGATGGTTATAATGCTTTAAGTTCCACCACCCTATTGAAACCATGGCCTTACAAACTATGCTGGGGACTGTGTGTCCTCCCCAAAGATGAAGCTTTCACTTGGCTATCCTTAAAAGACATAATTCTAATAGGGTCACGTTTGGATACACTAGGAATACCACCTCTATTCCTATGTGTCTTATGTAGCCAAGCTTATGAATCTACAAATCATCTTCTCATTGGCTGTGATTTTGCTCACAATTGTTGGACTTGGTTGTTGAACAAACTTAGTTGGTCAAGTCGTTTACACAACTCAACTCTAAATCATTTTTCCAGTTGGCCTCTCCTCTTTCCTAATTCTTCCCTTTCATGTATTTGGGAGATCAATCCTTCCATAGCAGTTTGGAATATTTGGTTGGAAAGGAATAATAGAATATCCAAAAAAAGTCTTTAAAGGTATCCTAAGTGTTACAAAAAATTGAAATTGCTATCTTTGAAGTGACTATGTCTTGGGTTTTCAAAAACTTGCATGGTTCAAAATATTTTTCTTTGTGGGATGTCTTCATTACTAAAAACTAGTCTCTTATTAAACTCCAACAAGTCAGATCCATTCAATCCAGTAAACCCAAAATCGATAGAGAGTTGGTTGAGTGGGTTCCTTGTGGATTCATCAAAATCAACTTTGATGGGGTCTCATAGGGCAACCCTGGAAAATTCGGTGCTGTTGTAGTGCTAAGAGATTGGCAAGGTAAGTTTGTTGGGGCAGTTTGTGAACATCTTGTAGATGGAACTAACAATGTGGTAGAGTTTAACATGTTAAGGCTAGACATAGAATTGGCATTAAAACTCTCCATCCCTCATGTCATTCTCGAAGAGGATTCTATGGTAGTGATATCTACAATCAAGAACAAAAAGAGAAATTCCTAGTATTTGAATTATTTTCTTTTTCCTATCTTATCACATCTTGAAAAATTCTCTTCATTTCAGGTAGACCATTGCTATAGGGAAGCCAATTGTCATGCAGACTCTTTGGCCAATAAACCCATCTATTTTTTTTTAGAAACCTTGAGATCTTCTATGAATAGAAATGTTAGTCTTTGTTCACATGAGAATTTTCATGCCATCAATCTCTTTTGGATAATTTACCACTTATGGAATCCCAATGTCTTGGAAATTTAACAGCTCTGTTTTTTGCTACAATAGTCACATTTCTTGAATATGTTGGTTGGAGATTCAATTGTCAAAGCAGTTTGAATGCTAACGTGTCTTTGGTATTCATGTCCAAACATGTGCTTATTCCATAGCTTGCAGGTTTTATGCTAATCTTTGTGGCAAACTATTTAAATACTTGGGTAAACCCACAAAAGTGGTTTACAATTTGAATGAGGAAGGAAAACTTGTAAAAAGTGACCCCATGCCAAAAATTTTCATCTTGGGGGTTCAAATATAGACAAATGAGAGTTCACTTTCGAACTAGGGTTTGAAACCCCTTTAATCCAAATGCAGGACCAATGCGACCAAAAAACAAATGGAAACCCTTTTGCAAGACCAAAGGTTTAGGGCCTTGGGCGGCTCAAACCACTTGGGGGGTTCACTTTCGAATCCCCTCCCTAGTTTCAAGACTAGCCCCTTTCCTAATTTTTTGACTTTGTTTCACAAAAATCAAAATTTTTGCACTTCTGGAAGCTAGGGTTGAAAATGCAATGGTGGAGCTTCCACAGAGACTTAAGCTGGAATGTGGTGGTCTTGGGAATGAAACTATCCAATAAATATAATTTAATATGTTTTGGTTTTATTATGTATTTGTTTTAGTTTTGTTAAACATAAGTTTTCACCAAAATCAAGCTCTTTGTTTGTGGAAAATGAGATTATCAATTTTTTTTTTTTTTTGAAAATATGAGTGCACTAGATATTGAGAGTCCTTGATCAACAAAAAATAAATTGAATTTTGATGAGAAAAAAAGTTACCGTTAAATGATCATGCTATGTCACGAATTGTAGTTGGTTTGACTTAAAACTTTGTAAAGAAAAAATATTCAATAAAAACTATCTATAGAGTGAAACACTAGATATCGGAGTTAAAAATCTAAATTTGAAAGAATTAGAATTTTATCCTTCATGGAAAAAAAGTTATGCATTATATGGTGAGTGTCACTTTTTAAAATGTTGTTTTATGAAAAAAACTAGTTTTTGAGGGAGATGGAAAAAGAAGTGCAATCTAATTCCAAAATTTTTGAAAAAAATATATTTAGAATCTACAGATAAAATTTCATGAAGCTTTAGTTTGCATCATGCTCAAATTCCTCATGGTTTATCCACTATAGGTGCCCAAAAGTGAAGATTTAGTTAAAAAAATTATTTCAGTGTCTAGTTTGGCTAAAAATTATAAACCACTATTGTGGGATCACCCACTTTGATGCTTAATAGTTGGTATTGTTCTTTTTAGTTCCCATCAGGTCGTCGAAGAGACTCACTTTGATGTTTTGCCAAAATATGCCTATCTCTTAGATTAAAGACATATAAAAAAGTCGAAGGGACTCACTTTATTGTCCTACAAAAAATGATAGGTATCTTTGATATGACACATCGACATCTTATTGGAGTATTGAAAGGACTCACCACCAAGTCTTGCTAAAATCCACCTATTAGCCCGATGAAGACCTTCGATCGACGTAGACTCATGTTATCTCCTATCAACTATTGCTATCACTATGTCAAAGGGACTTCGAATGTCATCCTACCAAAAAATGAGCCTCCCTCCAATGTGAATTCTTTGCGACCGTTACCACTTATGGAATCCCAATGTCTTGGAAATTTAATGGCTTTATTTTTGGCTACTATAGTCACGTTTCTTGAATATGCTAGTTGGAGATTCAATTTTCAAAGCAGTTTGAATGCTAACGTGTCTTTGGTATTCATATCCAGACATGTGCTTATTCCACAACTTGTAGGTTTTGTGCTAATCTTAGCGGTGGCCGCCTATTTAAATAATTGGATGCTTGATAGTTGGCATTGTTCTTTCTTGGTGATCAACTTGTTATATGTGATATTTCAAATCATAATCAAATCTCTTATATGGTGTGAAACCAATATATTTTGGCGGCTTATGGTGGAGTTATTTATGATGCTTCCTATGAAAAATTAATCACTACTATATTTGACTAAAAATTCTAATGAATGTTTGGCGGCATATCGGTAAAATATTGTCGACTTACCGACAAACATTGATTTAAATTTCGTCGCTGGATTTTCATCTCTTTAATGACCAATTTTTATACGTCGAAACCATGACCCAACACCGTCGATCAGCGCCACATAAAATGTTGGCGGTGTTCATTGCAAAATCAACATAACTTCATCCATCTATCGACACAACAAATCACAAAATGTTGCATAATGACCATTTGAAATCATCAAAAAAACACCAAACATTCATCCATTTTCCAATGAGGTGGAGCAAACCATCGTTGCCATTATGATGAAAACTACATAGCATGTACAAACACCTTGTCACAAATTTTTGTGGTTCGTCAGGCTATGTTCATCAAAATTGCAATGAAACCTTGTAGTTTTTTTTAAAAAAAATATTCATTCAAACATCTGCCCTCCCTAACATAGTTATATGTATGGGTTTTGTTCTTTGCATGAATAATTTGGTTGATGTATCTTCCGATATAAGTCACTCTAACAAGTATTTGTCTTTCCTTACGTCCTTTATTGGTGTAGCTTATCTGATGTAATCCTATAAGAGAGACTTCATTCTATTGGGCCCAAAGTTATTCATTACTTCTGATGGTGATACTCCCAACGATGAATTCCATCGACACAACTTTCGTCGATGGTGCCTTATTTTATCCACTATGTCGGCGTAACTTGAGATATGTTTTCCCAACAAAATGTTATTCGTGTAAGATGTGTCATTGGGCGGTCCATTTTCTATTGTTCTGATATCAATGTGTTCCTCCAATTAAATATATTGATGTACCTCATGTCGAAATCTTGAGTGAGTCTATCTTTTACTTTCTTGAATAACCCATCGGTAGAAAAAAAAGAATGTTTCCTCAATACAAGCCTTTTATCTTCATCGGAGGAGTATATATGAATAGAAATTGTCC
The DNA here is from genome assembly GCA_007258455.2 of Sequoia sempervirens. NCBI lineage: Eukaryota > Viridiplantae > Streptophyta > Pinopsida > Cupressales > Cupressaceae > Sequoia > Sequoia sempervirens. Next base: position 63,127 of record VDFB02089668.1, read on the forward strand.
ATAGAACTTGTGATGTTTTTAGGAAACTTTCAGTTATTTGGTATGCATTCCTGTGATTTTCCATTCTCTTTGTTCCCTATATATAGGCAGGGACTAATAATTTGGAGGCAACGACACTACACCACAGTGGTGGAATGGGGCATAGGAAAATGTTTGGGAATACATTGTTCGGCTTGTGTTCAAAACATTGGTGCACTATGTGGTATTAATCGTATCCTCGCATCTTCTACATTAGTGGGACTATCTTTATGTAATGTGATTTTTTTGGGGGGATTCCATATAATGCCAAAGTTGAAACAAGAGCACCATGAGTGGCTATTTCCTCTAAAGATAGATTTTGGGTAAAATTGTCTAGAAATTTACACCAATGTTTCTGAGTAATTTGAAAGATGAAATGGTATTTGCAGTGGAGGTGAGTGGTTATGAAATTGTATATATACTAGCACTTGCGCCAGGAGGGTGTAAGGGTTACACCAATAGAGAATTATTTTGAATATTTTTGTTCGTATTTTTGATAAGTTCTATGCAAACTTACATCACTTTACATTTTCATTAGGAAGAGAAAAGAGATACCAGTGAAAATCTAGAGCAAGTAAAGTTATGTCCTCACTTATTTAATTCACCGTATTGCACTGATGGGAGACAAAGGGCTATCTTTTGCAAACATCTTTTAGGAATAAATTATTGCTCTTGAATATTGATGGTACCAAAATGAATTTTTTCCTCGACTCTTGTAATTGTCATAGTGTGTCTTCTTTCATTTCCATGTTTCTGGTTTCCATTAGCTTTCTTCATTAGGCCCCATATTCTGCTCTGGTACTGTGGTTTATGATATATACATTAGGAAGCAAACATGATTAAAGAAGCTTTTTGTGTTCATATTGAGAATTTTTTAAATTTATTTACACAGAGAATCCTCAGCCCTTCAAACAATCCTCTTTGGGAGAACGTTAGGGGAGCTGGAATTGTAACTCTGTGGCTATGTCCTAAAGGCTCTTTATTCTAGGCACAACTGTTAAATTGGGACTTGAACCTGCAACCATTGTCCATGTTTTCCTATTTCATAGAAATACTGTATTGAAATTTTAAGGTGTAAATGTGATTTTTCATTGTTAGTCACCATAGCGATTTAGGTTATTGTGAGCGTATAGGAACTCTTCAAATCACTGTCTCCATGCAACTTTTAATGATTAATTAATTGATAGGAAGAACCTCCTTTGAAACACTGTGACTATCCTTCCACAAACATATATTTAAGCTTTTCTTGTTGATATTGAAATATGTAGATGGCAACTCAGGTTAACATATGTCCATATTTAAGAATCCTTGTTTACTTGAAATTATTGCAAACATTGTTAGTTTTGCTGAACATTGTTAAATTCTCAGTTATGTTAAGGTATAATTGTTAGATGAAAAAATGACCTTTAAATACTTGGGTAAACCCACTAAAGTGGTTTACAATTTTAATGAGGAGGGAAAACTTGTCAAAAGTGACCCCATGCCAAAAATTTTCATCTTGGGGGTTCAAACGAACCAAAAGAGGGTTCACTCGAACTAGGGTTCGAGCAAACCCATTTAATCCATGTATGGACCAATCAACCAAAAAAAAAATGGAAACCCTTTTATGAACCAAGGTTAGAACCTTGGTTCGCTCAAACTCCAAGGTGTTCACTCCCGAATCCCCACAGTTTGGAAATTCCAATTTTTTGACATTGTTCCAAAAATCAAAATTTTTGCACTTTGAAGCTCGGGTTGAAAATGAAAATGGTGGAGGCTTCATAAACCCAACTGGAATCAGGTAGTCCTTGGAATGAGCTATCCAACAAATATAATTTTAATATGTTTTGGTTTTATTATGTATTTGTTTTTTTAGTTTTGTTAAACATAAGTTTTTCACCAAAAATCAAGCTCTCTGTTCTGCACATGTGGAAAGATAGGAGATTATCATTTTTTTTTTTGAAAAATGGGTGCACTAGATATTGAGAGTCCTTGATCAACAAAAGTAAATTGAATTTTTTGATCTGAGACAAAAGTTCACGAATTAAGCAGTCATGCTATGTGAATTGGTGGTTTCACTTTAAAACTTTATTAAAGAAAAAATATTCAAGGAAAACTATCACAACAAGTGAAGCCTTACTAGATATCAGAGTTACAATCTAAGTTTGAAAGAATTAAATTATATCCTTCATGGAAAAAAAAAGTTATGTGTGTTATCTGGGTGGTACGTCACTTTTTAAAAATGTTGTTTTATGAAAAAAACTAGTTTTCGAGGGAGATGGAAAAAGAAGTGCAATCTGATTCCAAAATTTTTGAAAAAAATATATTTAGAATCTACAGATAAAATTTCATGAAGCTTTAGTTTGCATCATCTTCAAATTCCTCATGGTTTAGCCACTATAGGTGCCCAAAAGTGAAGATTTAGTTAAAAAAATTATTTTAGTGTCTAGTTTGGCCAAAAATTGTAAACCAGTATTGTGGGATCACCCACTTTGATGCTTAATAGTTGGTATTGTTCTTTTTAGTTCCCATTAGGTCGTCGAAGAGACTCACTTTGATGTTTTTCCAAAATATGTCTGTCTCTCAGATTAAAGGCTTATAAAAAAGTTGAAGGGACTCACTTTATTGTCCTACAAAAAATGATAGGTATCTTTGATATGACACATCGACATCTTATCGCAGTATTGAAAGGACTCACCACCAAGTCTTGCTAAAATCCACCTATTAGCCTGATGAAGACCTTCGATCGATGTAGACTCATGCTATCTCCTATCATCTATTGCTATCACCATGTCAAAGGGACTTCGAATGTCATCCTACCAAAAAATGAGCCTCCCTCCAATGTGAATTCTTTGCGACCGTTACCACTTATGGAATCCCAATGTCTTGGAAATTTAATGTCTTTATTTTTGGCTACTATAGTCGCGTTTCTTGAATATGCTAGTTGGAGATTCAATTTTCAAAGCAGTTTGAATGCTAATGTGTCTTTGGTATTCATGTCCAGACATGTGCTTATTCCACAACTTGTAGGTTTTGTGCTAATCTTGGTGGTGGCCGCCTATTTAAATAATTTGATGCTTGATAGTTGGTATTGTTCTTTCTTGGTGATCAACGTGTTATATGTGATATTTCAAATCATAATCAAATCTCTTATATGGTGTGAAACCAACATATTTTGGCGGCTTGTGGTGGAGTTATTTATGTTGCTTCCTATGAAAAATTAATCACTACTATATTTGACTACAAATTCTGATGAATGTTTCATGGCATATTGGTAAAATATTGTTGACTTACTGACGAACACTGATTTAAATT
>VDFB02089669.1:0-10294 GCA_007258455.2 Sequoia sempervirens
TGACTGGCTGGGCATTGATGATGCTGGGCTTTTCAACTTCAAGCCAAGTGTAAGACCAGTACCGCTTGAAGTTCACATTCAGGTAAACCGCATTGATTTTTCATGTTTTGATGCTCTCAACTTCATATCTGGATTCTAATTTGGTGTTGAGAAATATTTACTATCATTCCATTTGCTATTTTTTAAAACAAAAGAAATTATGTTAACGAAAGTTTCCTTATAGAATAATTAGTAATAGTAATCCTTATTTTTTTCTGTTTTTATTGCCTGGAGTGCCTTAAAAAATCTAACCTTTAGTGTGCTTTTTTCCTCGAATTTAATATTCTGAGGGTCAAATTACAAATATTAAGGGGTGATGTTGAACTTAGTGTTCCCCTCTTAGCAGTCATTCTATTCTATTCAAATCAATATCTTTTTTTAAACTATGGGATTCTTTTTTTAATATTATAAAGCTTCTTTATTCGATCTATTCTTATTGAGACACATCAACTATTATGCAAATAGTTGTTTAATTCATATCTACAACAGAGTGTGCTTCAATTTCAATCGCAAAAACTTAAGTTCCAGTTTGTAGCTTTGAGTCCTTGGATTTGGGTCTGATTCGAACCTGGTTTACGATTTTGTTCAGTGCAGCTATAGAGTCATTTAGTTTTATCCTGAATGAATCTAGGTGAACCCAAAATGAACCACATTGACTCCACTTAGAGAAAATGCTTTTTTAAGAAAACATTTATAATTAAATAATGCTATTCTGTTTGCATAGAAACTCTTGATTCACTCGTAGGCATTTGTTATTGCTTTTGTTCCAAACAGGCTGACTAGATTCATGTGGCAATTGTGTTAATGCGGTGAAGATTGATTAATGTGAAGAGCTGGAAAGTGGTAGTGACACAATCTGCTTATCCTATCTCCTATGGCCATTGACATTACCAATATTGGTCGAGATTGTTGTTATTTCTATCTATATATGTGTGGATAAACATATTTTAACATTTTATTTGGAGTCTAGATATAAATCCTTTAGAATCAATAATAAAATTTTGTGAAGGTTTAAAAAATTTAAATTGATAGGATTTTAATAAATGGTTTATTCTATGACTATTATTAAATTCATGATAAGGTTATTAAGAAACGAGCATTGTGCACAAAATACAAAAACAGAATAGATTGATGATGGTGGGAGTAGCAAAAACACAATAAATTGATGATGGTGGGCTTTTCAACTTCAAGAAAAGTGTAAGATTAGTACTACTCGAAGCTCACATTTGTTTGGATTTGGGTGATACTCACCTATAGAGAGTTCTTGAAGGAAGAGTTCATCTACATAATGCAATGCAATAAGATGCAGTGAGTTTTAGATGTTGCGGTACAATATGCATGTTGATTTATATTTGGTGATGTTGTGACAGTAAGTTGTAGTACATAATATGTATTGACTTACATGTGGTGGTGTTGTGACAACAACCACAAGACATTTGGAGAAGAACTCAACCACATATGGAAAACAGTTTTGCTAGTAGTATGAACGACAATGTAGGAGCACTTTGAATTCAAGAATAAGATAATGTTTTGAAATATGAAACAAGGTACTGCAAGTAGTTAGAAGTGATGTAATGTTCGGATGTGCTATCAAAAGTGTGAGGTTGGTAGTGGTGGCTATATAGGAAAACATGAACTCATCAATTCTCTTTTTGCATTGCATCCTGATGATGGATCATGAAGTATGATCTGAAACATTGATGTAAAAATTTCTCACACAGTTTTATTCCAGAAATATTAGCACACGATTATTATGGACTGTGGAAACTTCATGATTTTAAGTGTAACTATTGATTCATAGTGTGTGGCAATAGCTACACATACAAGGTGATCATCCATGGGGAGACATCATGATTGGTGATATGTTTGGTATGCTGACATCATAACATGGTTGGAATATAGTTGCATGACTCTTGGTATTCCACGTGTTGTTTAGACAACTAACAATTGGAATTCTTATTTGTATGTTTATATGTATCTTCCCATATAAATGTGCCAAGGTTGGATGGTAGAATAGATTGAAAGGCTAGGACTGGATTGAATATTGTTGGTGTGAGACATTAAAGCGACTGCATAAGAGTATGCTATATATTCATACTTTGTAAAAGGCTTTGCTGTATTTAATATCTACTTTTAAATAATATAAATGTGAACAATTCATTGGTGGTGACTTTTCTCCCATAAGGTTTTCCCCTGTAAGTCTTTAGGTCTTGCGTGATCTTTTGCGTACATATTGTTCCATTGACATTTGTGAAATGTTAGATAGATTTTGCAACTACTTATTATTTTTGGTTCACATAATCTTCTGTTTCTTTATCCCAGTACATCAATCGTCTACAACAGGGGTGTAGATCCCCAACATTGGGTGTCAAAGTCTTGGTTGTTGTTTGGGAAGATACTATGTAATTTGGAGTCTTAACCCAAGCGTGCATAGTGGTAAACCCTAGACCAGTTGGTTTGTTGCACTTTGCATATAACTCGTCACAAAGAACTTTGAAAGATTTTGTGAGAAAACAAAATAGTATTACATCGCTAACATGTTGAGGTTTTGGGATTGAATGATTCAAGTGTTACAATTTCAAACTATGGAAGTTGAAGATAGAGGATCTTTTAGTGGAGGGAGATCAGTGGTTTGTGGTATGTTCTTTGTCTAAACCCTTAGGTATATCTGATGAAGATTGCGTAAAATTGAATAAGAAAGCTAGAAGCACTATTTGGTTATGCCTGTCATTTTTGTGCTTTTGAATTTGTATGAGGAACATACTGCAAATTCATTGTCGAAGAAGATAGGAACATTATATCAGTTCGAGAGTCTAGTCAGTAAACTTGTCTTATAAAAGAAATTTTTTTCTTTGAAAATGAGAGGAGACTTAGTAATTGATCACTTGAACACTTTCAATCTATTCGTAAGTCAACTTCTATCAATAGGAATGAAGATGAATGAAGATGATAAGTGCATTATATTACTTTGTTCTCTGCCCAATTCATGGGAAAACTTGATAATGTCTATTAGTAGTAATGCCATCACTCAAATTGGAAAATGTAAAAGGTATTTTGTTAAGTGAGGAAATTTAAAAAGAAATCCATGGGTGAAAGTTCTTCATATGTCCTAGTTGCTAGAGGCAAGTCTAGGGAGAAGGAAGGTAAGAAGTAAGAAGAAGAATGGGGATGGCAGGTCCAATGTTAAGGACATGTCCAAGTCTCTAGGTAAATCTAAAGTAAAATGATGGAACTGTGGCAATAAAGGTCACATCAAGAAGGATTACAAGTCCAAGAAGATGAAGGATTCTTCTCATAAATCCTTTGACAGTGATGAATATATTAGTGATCCTTTTCTTTTTGCTAATGTCATTGGTGAGGAGTCTTGGTTGATTGAATCAAGCAAATCTTATCAGATGATACCTTATAGAGAGTGGTACTTTAATTATAGCTCCTGGAAGATAGTTGGTCAGTAAAGGTAAGGGTAGCCTTCTTGGATGGAAGAGTAATGACACTCTCAAATGTTTTGCATATTCTAGGTTTGGCAAGGAGCCTTATATCTATGTCTAAAATTGATTGGGATACATGTTACCTTTGTTGGTAAAGGTTGCAAGTTTGTAAAAGGCAACTTGGTGCTTTCAAATGGACTGGGGCATGGTACTCTGCCTAGGCTAAATGGATCAATTTGATTTAGGGCTGTTGTTGCATCTTAGAATTGGTATTTGATTGAAAAAGGTTTAAAGAACATTGGTAAGTAAGCATATGGTGGATGGAATTATTGATTGTTTTGTTGGTATTGACTTTTGTGAGCATTGTGTGTTGAGAAAAGATAAGAGCCCAGTTTGTTTTTGGAAGCACAAGACCAAAAGAGATTTTAATAGTGATATATTTGGTCTTGTGGATATTCAATCCATTGGCAAGTCTCTTTACTACTTACCATAGTTGGAAAACTAAGTTGGCGTGGACTAGACAGCCCAAAAATATGACTTGGACTTGGGACTCGACACGGACTCGGGAAAAAACTCGGCTAGGACTCGGCAAAAAAAAAAAACCATAGTTTTACAAAAAAACAAGAAGAAATTAATGCATTTAGAGAACATAAGAGCCTAAATTGATTATCAAACACTCATAATTCAAAGATTACACGTCATATGATCATCAAGCACTCAATAATTGAAATTTCATCATTCATAGTCATACAAATATGAAATACTCATAGTTTCAGTGTATAACAACATCATAAGTTTATAAATGTTTACATATAGTCATGTCAAAAAGAGGAAAACATTAACAACCACATATAATCTACATCTTAAATGTTTACATATAATCATGGCCTAGAACTAGAAGGTGCCCATGCTATAGTATCCAAATGACGAGATTGAGCAGTGGTTTCTTGATCTTCAAATGTTTCTTCGTCCTCCTCCATGGCATCCAATCTTTCTGCTTCTTCTTCTACTGCTGCTCTCTCTAATTCAACAAGATCCTCATCAGTAAGGAAGACATCAGCCTCATCATTTTGTTCATCAACAGTCCATTCACTATATGGATCAATGTCATCCAAGTTGATGGACTCGTGAAACACCCTCCACCTTTCTAGTTTGAAGGCGAAGGTTGTACCGAACAAAAACTAAATCGTTTAGGCATTGCTGGGTCAACCTATTTCTCTTCTTTGTGTGAATGTTCTCAAATAAACTCCAATGATGTTCACACCCAGAAGCACTACATGGCTGCGACAAGACATAGATGGATAGCTTTTGAAGATTTGGTGTGCTAGCACCATAGTTCTCCCACCATAGATCTACAAAAACATGTTTAAAAAATATAAGTATTAAGAAATAAGAATAAAGTAAAAAATTTATATGTAAGAATCAAGTTTCTAATTTCATTTTTTACCTGGTTGTTGTTTTCCTCTACTTTCAATTGCTTGTTGGGAGGAAAAGAGTCTCCACTCTGCACCCTCGTAGATCTTGAATAGATAAAAGAAAAAGTAAATCAAATATAGAAAATTCATAGATAGTCAAGACTCAAGACTCAACATTGCAAATTCATAAATAAGATGTAACAAATCTCACCTCCAACTCATCAAGCACCTTATCTCTCAGCTCACGATCAAGACTATCCTATCAATGCATATGACAAGACCTGCCATGACCTCCTCATCTGCCTTAAATGTGTATGAGAAGTAGAACTTCAGATTCAAGAAGTAGGCAGAGGCATGCATTAGTTGGTGGAGTTGGTTTGTCCATCTCCGATCAATGTTGTGCCAAATCATTTCATATTTCCTCTTGTTGCCGCCATAGTAATGTGATATGGCCTCTTTGGCCCAATCCATGGCCTCAGATGAAACCCATTGGCATGCCCTCTCCATCCACCATATGAAGAACCCTCACCAAAGGTTCTGTCACCTAAAAAAATGAAAACAAATGTTAAATTATAACAAAATTAACCCCTCAAAAAAAAAATACAGCAAATAGATTAACATGTATATTTTTTTTTGTATTTGTTACTTACCCAGATCAACTCCTCTTCATTTTTGATGAATGTCTCATAAAAAACGATGGCAACAATCCTCTCCCCTTCAAGTCTAGTGGAAAATGAGGACTCCCTCCAAGCATCAGACACAAACATTTGCTTGAGATGATCAATGGCATCAAGAATGCTTTGCAATGTGAGGAAGTGGCTAGTAAATTGTGTCACTCCAGGATGCACAAGGTCCTTTGCATTTGTGATTTTCCTCTTCAAAGAAAGCACCCAAGTATGGTTGTAGATAAATTTGGTAACGCTTTTTGCATCTTCAACCACACTTTTGACCCATAAAATCTTCCCAATGTCCTCTAGCAACAAGTCCAAGCAATGTGTAGCACAGGGAGACCATGCAATTGTGGGATACCTCTCCATAGGTAGTCTACCTGTAGCTACATATGCAACTGCGTTGTCTGTGATAATTTGGACAACATTATCAACACCAACCTCTTGGATCACCCCATCTAATAAATTGCATAAAGTCTCAACATTTTGACTTCATGGGAGGCATCTATTGATTTTAGGAACACCAATCCACCATTAGAGGCCACTAAAAAGATTAGGAGAGTCCTATTTCGTCCATCTGTCCACCCATTAGATAAAATACTGCAACCTTTTCTTTGCCAAAATTTCTTTTGCTCATCAAACACAAGCCATGTATTCTTTACGGCTTCTTCTAGCAATGGCCCACTCAAATCTTTAGCTAATGGGGTCTTAAACCCCTTTACTGCAACTATAAGGGAATTCACCAAACCTTCCCAATATGGGCTGCTTGTTACATTAAAAGGTAAATTATTGTAGTACCAAAAGTTTGCTGCTGCCATCCTAGCTTTATGATGCTTTTCCTTATTCCAACAAGTGCCTTCAAGTGAAGGTTGTGCTCATGGAACATTACGTGGAATAAAGTAATTTGGTCCTGATGAAGGACGCTAGCCAACACTAGTAGTAGAAAAACAACCCTCGGGGCTCTCACGAAAAGATGAATATGGATGACGGATGATCGGACTTGGAGTACCATGGGGCATAGATGGTGTAGAAGGGGATCCACTCATCGCTGCTGCTAGTGCATCCTTCATTTTTTGTCTTTTATCTTTTTTCATCTCATAATCAGCAAGAAGGGCCTTTATCTCTCTAATAATCTCAGGAGTAGTCTTAGGTCATCCCTCCACATTTTCCCTAGGTATTCTTGCAAGGTGGTATTTTAATCTGTTTATTCCTCTTGTCATCCATTTCTTGCATTAGGTACATGTCACTTTACCATTTTTGTTTCTTGGTATTCCATACTTCCATGTTGGGTCTTTTTTCGTTCCCTTTGGGTTTGAAGATGACATTGTTGTTTCAAGTTCAACATGAAAAAAAAAAAGAGCAAATAAATGTGATTCAAACATTTGCAAAGAAATAGAATGCAAAACCAAGCTAGAAATAGTAGGAATTAGGCTATTAAGGAAAATAGAAAAAAATTTGGCAGCATTTCCCCTTATTTCTTGTTTTTTTGATTTTGAATTCAAGAAAAAAAAGAAAAAGAATGGTTAAATCACTTACCTAGCTCTATTGTGATCTCCTTAGCTCGTCCTCTTGGCTTCTTTCAACTTCACTTCAACTTGTAGACTTGTATTTGGGAAGCTAGCATGTAAAAATGAAAATAAAAATAAAAAAAAGCATGGGTTTTTGTTGGCATAACAACTAACACCTCTGGAGTGCAAGTTGATATAGATAGCTATGCACACTGCGTGATGAGTGCTCTTCAAATTAGGAGGGGAAGCTCCCTTGTTGTGCGGACAAAATGCTTGAAAAAGTAAACTAAACTAATTCCTATCTTTTTGCCTTAGTTGAAAGAGGCACAAGGTTTGCGAGAAACTTCGAACGTTGCAGCCAAGGATTTTTTGGTTTCGTAGGTCTTAACTACAACTCAAAACTAACTAACTTATACTATTCAATCCCCTCAAGAAATCAAAGCATGAGGAAACAAAGTGGGAATGATTTATACGATAATCTCTAAGATAGGATTTCCAAGGAGGTGACGACACCTATTCGAGGCATAGGTTGAAAGAAAGGTTTTTTGCAAAGGCATCAAACGATGAACTCTACTTCTGAATTCCCAAGGAGGTGACAACACCTGTCCGAGGTGTAGACATGAAACAAAGCTCATTAACATAGTAATAATAAACGATAAACCTTAATTCTAAATTCCCAAGGAGGTGACGACACCTATCCAAGGTGTAGATATGAAAGAAAGCTTATAAACACAATAACATGAAACAATGATCATCCAACCAAAGTGAACAGATACAAAATAGCAATATTATAGGAAAATCTAGCTCAGCATATATTACTATCGCATGCAAAAGTTATTTACAAATGAGCAAAAACTCTTATTTATAGACTTTGAAAGGTGTAGGGAACCCTAAAATCACCTTGAGTCAACTACAGTCTTGCATTGCATGCAAGATTTATTGCTAAACCCTAATAAAATAAACTATATAGTTAACTGGAAAGCTACCATCAGTTAACCGAAACATCTAATCTAAATGGACATGTGCAAGCATGCACTTCCTTATTGAAAGCAAGTTAAGTGGAAAATTACCATCAGTTAACGAAAACCCTAAATGAAAACTCCAACCATACATAGATGTTTCCAAGACGGACATGCATGAAATGTGGAACAAGTTAACTCAGAAAGAATTGTCAAGTTAACCATTGTGTTTGATGTCTATCCTAAAAGGTGGGACCTGGAGTATACTTGCCGTGATTTCTAGCAAGTAACCCCTCCACGAGGTTAGTGACTGCATCACCATCTGAGGCACTTACACATCTCAACTATCAATTCACTGCTTGTCATCAACTTGAGCAATCCTTGAAATCTTTGCACACTAGCATTTCACTGACTGATAACTTTGGTGGCTCTGTAACTGAAGTGATGGCCACTGTTTCTTTTCCAGCTTTATGCTTTTGACACTTAATGTTTTTCACGCCTTTCTCTATGGAAGAGTGTTGCATGATGAAACTGCGAAATTTGATTGCTAACCCTCTAGTTGTGAGAAATGCAAATGAACTTACTGGACACGCAGAATTCCAATGGTATCGACCCTCTAAACTAGCCTTGGAAGGCTATCAACTATATGAGGCATGAAACCATGTGGACTTGAGTGACTGCGTGTTGGTGTCGTTTTATCATCCACCAGAACATGAAGAATAAAATGCCCAAAGACACTCTATCCTCTCTTGAAAAACCACCGTATGCTAAGATTGCGAGAAGATCATATGGCGATTCAAGGTTTCTTTTGTCGGGTCTCGACGTGTGGATAAGCTCAATGGCCGTTGTGATATGTTGGTAATAAACAAAGGGACTTACGTAAGAAAATCTTCACAAGTTCAGGACTTAGGGAATTTATCATTAAAGGCTCTCAATTAGGACTTTCAATGGATCTCAAAAAAAATGGCAAAAGGATAGGGTTTAGGAGAATCTAGTCTATGCCTAAGAACTCAAGAGACAATAAGGATTCGGTGAAGGGAATAAACCACACTTTGTTTCGCCTCCTGCAGGACAACATATGCAAAATGGGTGCAATCTTCAAGGGTTGTGATAATAATTTTCAAACCTCGAATGAGGCTGAAGTTAAGTTTCCACAATTAAGAGCTCAGGCTAACTTTACGCATCGAATGCAAATCATCCATTCGAAGAAAGTATGAGCTACACTTCACCATTGAATCAATACGATCAATCTCTCATTCAATTAACCAACTTTCAAAGCAAATTCTACCTAATCTAACTTTAACTTTAATCTATGGCGGAAGATGATATGCAACCTCGCTTACTATTTGACAATAAGAAGTTATTCAAGGCAAATCATGCACAAGAGCTTTTATTATTCAAAATAGTCTCAATGCAACAATCTTCATACTTCTGTCTCCACACATTACAAATGAGGGGGCGAGCTCAATTTATAGGCTCCCCAATTACAATTCAATGGCCAAGATTGATTTCAAATCAACGGCCGAGATTACAAAATAAAACCCTAATTAGGGTTTGTCACTTTCGACCAATGAGAAAATTTCATTTGAGGACACTTGTCCCTTTTGCTAAATATAAACCAACAACAAAATAGAAAGTTGTTGTATGTTGATTTGGAACAATTTGATTGGTTGGAAGATGATGAGGCGCCACCTCAGCGTGCTGGATGCCTTCCTTGGTTGCTTCGTTTTCCTTCCACGTGCTTGCCTTAGAATATTTTCCCTGTCGATGACTCTGTCTGTTGTGCTTGTTCCTTCCTAGCTTTGATCTTGGATTCCTTTTGAGACTTTGATTTCTTCTCCTTGCCTGTACTGGAACCTTTGAGGTCTGGAAGTCTCCCCTTGGAGCAGGTGTCTGGACTTGAAGTTGGTTGCTTTGAACTTCCTCCTGCTTGAACTGGGTTGATGTTATTCCTTTGGATTTCCCCTTTGAATTCTCCAATTTGTGCCGAGAATTTGTCTAAGTATGGAGATATGTTTGGAACACTCTCCTTGTCACCATCTGATTCTGATTGGAAGCTTGTCTTTAATTCTTCAGGAGATGAAACCCTTCAAGAAGTTGTCCTGATTGCTTCTTTCAAGTGCCTAGAATTTGGAGAAGAATGCCTCTGTGCCTTCGCCACAATGGAGGAAATTGGAATATCCTCTGTGAAGTATTTCCCTGACTTAGCCAAATCTTCATCTGGACTACTCAACACTTAGCCAATTTTTTGGCCATCTCCATGCTCGAGCGAACTTT
>VDFB02089670.1:0-15112 GCA_007258455.2 Sequoia sempervirens
GTGATAACAAAACGCTGAGCCTATTGTGCCTTCTATTTGTTACTCAAGTGTTGTTCAATTGTTTTATGATAGCCAATTGTTGAGTCTCTTTTAGCCAACAAGAAGTTATTGTAATTGTTGTTTGTATTGTGTAAGAACAAGATTGCAAGCCTCTTTAGCTGCAATTTCTTGTTCCAGGCATGTTAGTAGTAGATTTTGTTCCAGAAGTTTGAGTAATAAAATCATGAGCCTCCTTTGCCTTGATATAACATCTCAGATTTCCGTTATTTATGTTCTACTTTTATGATCTTGATTTCAGCTTACATTGAAGTGTGTAGATGTTTGTTGAGAAAGAGTTTATTGAAGTATTTTGTCAGAGAATCAACCTTGTTCATTTCTAGTTTCTCTTGCTCTACGTATTACTTAAGAAGTTAGAAACATCTTTAGTTTAAGTTAGTCGTAGTTGAAGTTCTTAAATCAGAAAATCTCAGCTGCGGCGTTTGTGTTTAATAAACCTTGTGCTCTAAGCTGATCAAAAAGATAGGCAACTTAGTCATTAGTTTACTTTCTTTCAACACCATCAGCAAGAGGGAGCTTCCCCTCCTAATTTGAAGAGCAGTTTATCTGTGCATAGCTGTCCGTTTCAAATACACATTCCAAAGGTGCGAATTTAAACGCCAACACTTTATAACTTAACTTTATTGATAAACTAATTAATAATCACAATTGATTATTAAAAAACTCAACTCAATATCATCAATAGCTATTGACAGGATATTATTTACGAACCACCGATGATCCTGACTTGGTCCAATTGACTTCCTATAAATAGTAAGTATCCCAAAAAACACATCAAAGCTCCTCAGAATCACCTGTAACTGAAACTGCCCAGGCCAAATATCCACAAGATCCCCTAAATGTCCTGGTTAGCCTATGGAACCATGGAGAGATTAGGCTAACGACAACATCATACAGCGTGCGCTAGAAAAGGGGACATTACACAAATGCATATATGCTTATATCACTCTCATTGACTTGGATTACAAGCGTGTGACTACAAGTGTGCAATTCAGGGGGCATCCTTCGCAAACCACTAGTGTACAAGGTAATATGTGAATTGTCCCTTGGGAGATGTAGGGTCATGTGGGAAAGAGAGGAAAAAGGAAGAAGAGAGTGATTCAGTCTATTGAAAAATTTAAGGCAGCATACTCGACTTACTCAGTTTCACCCCAATGGCTCATCAACTCGAAGCATTTACATTTGGCAAAATGGCATGCATGTACAGAAAAGCTAATGGAGAAAGAAAGACAAATATGTGTTAGAAAAGTATGGAAAGAAAGAACAATTTGCAAAACCATATCGGTCCAATATGAGACAAAGAAACACCATTGTGCTTCTAAAACACAAAGGTAAGAAAAATCTATTTCAAATACTTCAGACACAGTTATTCAAGGAACCATAGATCAATTCTAAGTTTTGCCGATGGAAAGTGAACACAGCTAAATTGTACAACATTGCAGCCAAGATTAATCAAGATAATGCAGAATTAGAAGGCAGATTGAAGTCATAGACTCAACAAATAAATTTGAAAATTATAGACTGCAGTTGCCCTGGTCTATTTAAGTGAGCAAAGCAAACCAATCAAATCTTGATCCTATGTCTAAATAACCAAAATAATTCTTGATCCAACCATCTTAGCAGCATTATTGAAGCAGTCTACTTTGCAAACTAAAGTGATCCAAATGAAGGTCAGATGGTTCTCCTTTTCCTTGTGCTTGCATCACAATAGGAGAGAGATGCCAGCTAGTTGAATAGCAGACTAAATTGTCTCAACATGTTGTCACACCATCCAATGTGTCTCTAAGCACAACCTCTTTTCAATTACAGATAACAACAAATAAAGAAGCATAATCATTTCCAAAACAATCTTGCTATCCAGAAAATTTTCTTCTTTCTGATATATTTCTCAAGCTACATTAGAAAATCTGAATTTGCTACATAATGCTTTAGTAAATAGGGTTTAAAGGATGAATAAGCAGCCAAAGTCCCACAGTTTGATGGATGCTCCCTTTTTGTTTGTGTGCCTGGTGTTGTGTTCTTTTCATAAGATGTAATAACTGTTAGCATTTTAATTTACAAATTTCAGTGTGACACAAACAGAACAAATGTGTGGTAGACCATAGAACTGTTCTTCAATTAGAAGCAAAAGCTCCCTTTAAACTAAAATCTAACATAAAATACACATTATGTACTTGCTTATTTACAATCTTTACAATTTTTTGGGGTGATTTTGCATATGCGATACAAACAAACTAAATAACTGTTGTACCCAAACCAAATTTTTGCTTCATCAAGGCATTTTGCATTAAACTAGTCTAAATTTTGCTAAAATGATGTAAAATATAGTTTTGGGCAATATCAAGCATGGAGCTTTTGTCAATATTTTGTCAGTCAAAGTCAGTTTTACTGATCAAAACCTGAAGCAGAGACTCAGAATGGAGTTTTTCACGATGGAGGGACATCTCACCACAGCATTTCATGTTGCATACGATCATTTCAGTGATCAAGATGAAGTTTTCAGTGATTAATATATGAAGATTTCTCAAGAAAAAGCATAAAAGCGCAACTATAGCCCAAGGGCGCCCAGCTTGTTAAAAGTCAAGATGTTGCTAAAAACGTTCAAGCATCCAGTCAATCTCTTCAGAATTGGTCTGGCTATCCGATAAGCTATCCGGCGAAGCTTTCCGGGACCCACAGCTCCGGCAAACAGCATCAGAAGTTGAAATCCCCAAAGTTCCAGTTATGAGAATTTTGTCTTTTTCAGGCAAAAGCGCACCTCTAGCCTGAGGGCGCCCATCTTAAAGAGGGGGTAAATCTTGGCATTTTCGATAATGGATACAGTCAATCCGTTCTCAACTAGTCTGCTTATCCGGCGAAATATCAAACGCAGTCATCCGAGTTTCAGAACTCCGGCAGCAATCGTCTGAAGATCAACTTATAATGGAGTTTTCACGTTTCTGAGCTTCTCCATTGATTCCCAGTGCAAGTACAGCCCAGGGGCGTTGGTTTAGAGGACCCTTCCAATGCCAAAATTTGCAGACAGAGTCTTCCTAACATCAGTAGTACTCTAGCCTAGCTCCGCAATGCATCATCCATCTTGTCGATCCGACATTCCAGGTGATCGTGGCGGAGGTTCTACCAAGCACGTAATTTCACGGGCGGACCAACATACGATTTGCAGTGTATTTCCACAGTCTAGAGGCGCCTAGCCTTTAGGCCTGTCAGATGAGCCCGTTCGCGTTCGAAGTCTTCACGGCTATTGAGCGTACTCATTTTTTCTATCCAACGAGCCTAGCCGTCAGCCGGGATTTAGCTGGCGGTCGCTCGTCGCCGATCGCGAAAGGTCTTTAGCGAGATCTTTGAGGAGGCAAAGATATTATCGAATGAAACAAAATGCGGAGGCGGTAATTTTGGCAAAATCGCCTTTGGAGTGTTTGAAAGAGGTCTTAAAGCGACTTTTTCTTGCTTGCGTCACCTCTAAGAACTTCTCTTGTGGGCCCTTAAGGTACGTCGTTAAAGCGAGATAATTAATGCGAAGATCCGGGTCATCCGGCTCCAAATGTCGAAATCAAAGTAGGGTACTTGGATGGAGTTTCAACTTTAGTCAAAATGAAGCACAGTGCAACTAAAAGACTAGAGCTTTTACTTTTTGAGGCCCTTAACGTTGACTTTACGAATTAATCATGCATATAGTAGATTGAATCGCAGAATATCTCCGATCCGCGTGAGTATTAGCCGTTGCTTGTCGGCCGGGGTTCACCATTAGGCCGTCGTGATCGTTTGAAGTGTCAGATGGCGGTTTAGGAAAATGGCTAAGTCTGGAACCCGTAAAGCAATTTAATCAAGTGCGCCTAATTTTTCAAGGGATCAAACGATGGATTTTGCAGTTGTGTCTCCCAGTAGACATTTCTTCCTTGTTCAGTAGGCTTTCCGTTGAATTCTTGGTCGGTCGGCATCACCCGGTCATCCGAAAATCGATTAACCGAGAAGTTGGCCCGGTCATTGTGATGGTAGCTATAAAATAGGAAGTTAATAAAAAGTGAAGTATCTTGAGCAAATGGACGCCTATGAGCTCAAGAGTTGACTTTTCGGAATCGGTAAAGCTCAACGATGAATCTCAAAGCTTCATCCGGGTTGTCAACTGAAGTTCAAAATATTGAATATTTATTTTGTAATTTTAGCACTTAAAATGGCGATTTTCTATTTTTGGCACCTTTGCTAATTGCATGATAATAAATATTTTATTATTTATTCAAATTCGAACTTCCAGTGAGTGGCAGTGGAACTGAAAGGCAACCAATCAGAGGTCTTCTATTTTTGCCAGGGTTTTCAATTCTTGCAGTTACCAATTGGTGCGAATTTCTTCTTATTTAAGTATGGCGCCATCTTCATTATTATTCACAGAGTTTTCAAAGGAAATTCGATTTCATTAAGAGCAAATTCAATCTTAAGTGAAATTCGTGTTTTTCAAAGCAAATTCATATCTTCAAAGGGAAATCGAAGTTTATCAATTTTCAAAGCAACTTCAAAGCAATTCGTATTTCTTCAAGAAGAGAAGGTGCGCTGTAATGTCCCTTACCGGACTTGTCCTAGAATTTGCTTGTTGATTATGTTTATGGGTTCTTCTATCAAATGAATTTTCTCCTATCTCAATAATCCTTAGATTTGAATCCTGTATTCATCATATTAACAACATTTTTTTGTTAGCATTAATATCTAGATATCCAGAATATAAACGCAGTCATAAGAAGTAATAAAGATATATGATGAGTGGCGTGCTTAGTGGAAACACTTGCACCCACTTTCTCTACCCACGTCATCACCTCGGAAGACACATGACCCATTGGGGGAAGACAGCGGAGCTTATAAGTGGCCTAGGCCTACCGCCCCTCCATGGCCGCAGCGGATTGTTAAGCGGGACCCCCACCCCTCCATGGCCGCAGCGGATTGTTAAGTGGGGTTTTTAGGCACCACTTTTCTCAGGCCCTTCCCCCTTGGTAGGCTTACAAGCACATAGAAGACACTCTTTTAAAAGTCGGAGATAATTGTATTCATTTCACTTAGAAGTCAATATTTAAGAATGCAGTTACATTTATCATTGATTCTTAAAAATAAATATCAAATCTGTTCCTACCATGATTATAATCATTAACAAACAATACTATTAGATCACTTATATTCAAGTCTAGAAGGAGCACAATCCTTTATCTGCATATTATCACTCTTATCAACATTACTTTTTTATTAGAATGTGAATTGGGAAGCATGAACAAATATGGGTTAAGAAGAAAAGGCATTGCTGGTTCAGGCATTAGTTTAAATTCAGAAATTAGACTCATTTCTAGGAAGCAACAATCTTAATTATCAGACTATATGATAAAGTGGTCTTCATACATGAGTTTGTCACTCAAGGATTATAGATAGCCTATGATGGAGTTAGTTTGGCTCACAGGTATAGTCAATGCACATGTGAAAAGGATTGCAGAGTATAGTTCTTCAATGCGTAGTGAACTTATGGCTGAAGGAGTATCTACTATTGATATTTTGAAATACTAAATATTAATTGCTAAGTGAGAAACCTCACCTGAGCCGCTATGCTTCTCCTGTTGTTCCTCAATTTCTGACTCCGTTGCTTTTCTTCTCTTGCTTCATCGGTGCCTCTTTATAGCTTTGTCTTATTGGGAAAGGATGTGCCCATTCGGTGTAGAGACGTTACCTTGAATAGACATACCCGTTAAGGTGTCTTCCCTAATCGCGGCTCTGTGACTAATGAGCGCTTATTGGAATACACCCATGACTAATTTCGGATTCATATCTATGCGTTACCTTCTCGGTGTTGTAGAAAGATGTTTATTTGACTTCATTTTTGAGTTAGCAATGAAATCGTTATTGTTAGCCTCTCCATCAACAAAATCGACATCTTAAGTATTTAACGGCTTTGTCCCTCTCTCCAATGACGGTACTCCCCCAGATAATAATTTCTGGTATTAATTCATCTTGCCTTTAAGTGATGTGGCGGAGGATCTTATGGCCTCGACAGGGATATCTGAATAAGAGTCAATAACTGGAGAGTGACGGAACAAAACAAGTCTCTCGAAAGAAACGATTGCTTTTGTTTTGGTTGTTCCTTTATATCGTATTTTTATATTAACTATTATATTTTCTTTTTTTTCCTTTTTATCCATTAAGATAATCGCTTAATACTTGTAGATTTATATTAATTGTAATATCTAATGCAATTATAATATTTAAATGATTCTATATTTGAATATTTATAATTAAAGTTTTTTGATGATTTAATTATAATATTATCTTGGGATAATTATAATTAAATTTCTAATATTTATAGGTTTCCCTATGTAATTTGTCTTTATCTTATTTGATAAATAATATTGGTGATTTAACATTATTATAAGTATATATAAAATTAAATTTTATACTTTTGATATCTAATTTATTGAGTTATTGTATTTTCCATAAGTTACAATATTGGGATCATGACATGCGCACCTTTAAGAAATTTGCAATTTATAAATTCAAAGCAATTCGCAAGTTCTTCAGTTGCAAATTCCTCAATATTCAAAGGCGAATCCTCAAATTCAATATAAATTCGTATTTTCTTCAAAGGAAATTTGAATTTCTTCATAAAGGCGCAAATTTCAAGAGGGGAAATTCATGGTTTTTCAAAACAAGGCGAATTCTTCCAGTTCAAAGGCAAAATTCACATCAATTTCCAGAAGCGATTTTACCTAACATATCTTTTTGCAGATCAAAGTTCACAATTGTCAGCAATTTGAAGAAATCTTGGGCGATTTTCACAGAGAAGAAGCATAATAAAAACATCTTTTTTATCCTTCAATCTCAGATTTCTCTCAAAATACATTGTGCATGTTCCTGAAATTGGCGAATTCTACAAGTCTCAGTATCTGGATCATTCTCATATAATTTCCTCGAGTTGAAATTGTGCGTTTGATTTTTCACAAATTTTTAACTTTAGAACGTTCGTTCTTGAGTTACTAATTTTCTCAAGTGAAAGAATGCTTTAGCCCTATTAATCAGTAAGTTAATTTTATAGAATTTGACATTACGGGTTGTCTTAGAATCCTTTTCACGGACAAAACCCACATATCTCGGATTTTTTATTTGAAAATAATTCTTGAGGCTATTTTTTAACTCTCACGGGGTATTTTTAAGCTTCCAATCTTGTGACCGAGGTATAGTCAAGTTCCTGATCCTTGAGGGGCTAATTTTGATCACGGAGTTCACCATTTCGGGCTCTACGGGACCAAAACGTCCTTACTCGCGATTTTCTCAGGTTGGTTGAGATAGACCTTCACAAAGTATTTCCAGAAGCAGTGCTAGATCTAGTTAAGATTAGAAGTTCAATCATTCAAAATATTGAGCAGTATGGCTTATTAGAGGCCGCTTCCATACCTATCTCCGTTCACTGTATTGAATTGGTGATGGCTTGCATTAAGCATTACAATTCTTCTACTCATGAGATAGCCAATTAATAGGTTGGCCGGTCGTTTCTGATCTCAAACCTTTTGGATATCAGCAGTTTTGGCATTCCTCAACACCAAAATAGCCTAGTTGTTTCTATGGGCGATTGTCGCCTTGAGGCATTTGATGCTGATATGGACAAGTGTCGAGGAAAGAAGATAAAAGCGAGAAAGATGGTTTAAAACAAACAAGAACAAATTGCCAAACAATGGGTCATAGGGTGAATACAAGGATAGTATGCGATTCAAATACACTCTGAATGATGTCGAGGTCAAACTTTAATACAAATGTTTCATTGCTTGGATGTATTACATTATTAATTATCATTTTGGGGCGAGAACATTATAGTAGAGCATGCGCTACATCGATATTCCTTCAGAGAATAGGGTTTCATGGTTGCTCATGAGTTTCATATGTGTTCGTATCTCGTGTACTTGATCGCTTATCAGGGTCAGTTCCGAGGGCTAAACACCGTGGGCATTCTCAATGTTCAGAAAGTCTACCAGTATTATGATCAGCTTGAGTTCACTAGAGCTGAACGTCATTTCAAGCGTGTTCACGAGGCTTTCTTGACCTATACAGTGAGGAATTTGGACCGGGAATTGCACGTTCGTATCTCGGCAATTGCTAGGGCAGCGATGGATGGATGGGCAGATTGGTTTATTCAGTTCCCAACATACACCTACATCTGAGTGTACGGCTTTACAGGCAATCCAGCTATGCTTCCACGTTATCCTTCGGATAAGACAATCTTTCAGGAATTCCTAAGACAGATGCATGATGTTCATCGTCTTCTACGCCGCAGGCACAGACCATCTCTCAACTTTCCTTTTTAGGTTTGGGAATGTATTGGTGCGTGCAAAATTCGGCGAATTGATAGGCCAAATTAACGGAGGCAAGAGCTTGAAATATCATCTTAAGTATCTTGTTGAGCTTAGGTACTTTATTCGAGGTCATTATCACATTTCGCCTTCTTTGGAGTACATATCCGAGGCCTTCTATGGAGGATGCTTGGGCAAAATTGCATATGACTTGAGGTTCCGCAGGGCGATTCACGGCCACTTCTCTCTCTCTCCGCAGTTATGTTTTCTTATCGGAGAGGAAGATGTGGGAGGTTTATCAGCGAGGAAGTTCTTCCTCAGTTTTTCAGAGAGCAGGGTGATACACAACCGTTGCCAGCAGTTGATTGGTACGCCAAGGAATACGCAACGGTCAAAGAGAGGTCAAGTAGAGTTATCCAGAACAGTATACTTTACCTCGATAGCAAGAAGACGAGGGTAAGTGTTCAGGCGGTACACGCATTGGTGGTGAATCCTTCACTACCTTCACCGTCAAAACCTAAACAAAGAAAGGGAGTAATCACCTCCTAAGAGAAGTACAAGCCAAACAATTCCAAGGGCAAGGCGCCCTTTGACACATACGGGCAGCGGGAACTGACCTATCCGCAGTGGTGATTCGGAGGTTAGTTTAGAGCCGCCCGATTACGAGAGGGTTTGACCTCAAGTTCTTGTACCGAGTTCAGTGATCCCACCTACCCAATTCACACTGAATTGGATTTGGAGCCTCTCCCACCTCGCAGTGGGTCTTCTACACACTCACTCTCACCTCCTGTTGCTAGTACCGACCCTTCTAGTAGCTTTAGCCGAGACCAATCTTGGATCGAAGCTCAGCTAGGAAGGAAGAGGAGGCAGCCATCTTATGTTCTTAATCATTTCGATTTTGATGATATTTACCAGGATGCACCAGACAAGAGAGTCAAGAACACGGTTCCATTAGAGAAACGATATGGAGATTGTCATTGAAACTGTCGTACCTCCACAGGGTAAGGACTTGGCTAAGTTAGAATCTCAGGATTTTGAAGTTATCACAGTCAACCTTGGTCGTAGCACACTTCAGACTCAGGTTGATCTCCTACAAGTTGCTACAGACAGTGCCAAGGATAGAATACTAAAGGACAGAGAGGATAAGGCAGCCCTCAAGGCTGAAATCAGACAGCTTAGTCAGTATATTTCTAGCCTTGTGCATAGACCCGATGCCATTAACACACTTCCGCCGATGCTTGAGCCTCCAGCAGATCAAAATCAACTCAATCACTTGGTTGCATATGGCAAGTGTTTGGATGAGTGGGAGGAGGAGTTCATTGCTAGAGGCCGTGCTATGCTTACAGAGTTATATCAGTTGCGATACAATGCACGAGAGCTCCGTCTTCGTCTTCAGGATGAGGAACGAGATATGGCTATTAACAAACCCCGGGATGAGATTATGATTTCTCACCTGAGTGTGGCGTATGATGCAGTCATAGATGCAGAGGATAGAGAAGCTATCTACTCTTGGAAAACACAATTGGTTTTCAGGGTAAAGATAGAAGACACTTTAGCATCAGAATTGACTGAGAGTAGAGAGCACGTCACTAGTGCACTCCGGTTTGTGAGGACTCTAGTATCACCGCTTACGTGCGTTACTCCAGTCGAGGGGTGAATTGCCTACATTAGAAACTTACGATGTTGATCGAGCTCGGAGCACTCCATTCATATCATTTCCGATGGGAGACCCGTTGGGCGTAAAGATTACTCAACTACGGTCATGTAGGCATTATTGATGGGGAGCGAGGGCGGAGACAGGTCACCGGTTACGGTGGTGAGGACATGTTGCACTTCACGGCGCGCATTCTCCGGCGAGAGTCTCATAGCTCAGTGTTAATCACGTCCATGTCTAGATTTGAGGGATTGTTAGCTTCAAGATCACACATAGTAAACTTCAATTCCACCTCTAAAGGGATGGGCAATACACTGAGTTGAACTTCGTTATTTACCCTTTCAAGTTAACTTCGATATTTGTCATCACATGCATACATATGACCGAGATGACTTTCAACACTTGGAGTTTTATTTTTAGGGTTTTCACGTTAAGCGTGGTAGTCTTCCAGTTAACTTCGCTTTCAATAAGGACGCATGCTGCTTTTAATTGTCCATTTTTAGATTAGATGTTTCGGTTCCAGCGATGATGGTAGCTTTCGATTTAAGCGTATGGATTTTATTCATTAGGGTTTGGCAGCCAATCTTTGCATGCATTACAAAGGCAGACGCAAAGGTGATTTTAGGGTTCCCTACACGCTTGATGTATATAAATAAAGGCTTTTGCTTTCATTTGTAAAATAACTTTTGCTTGGAGGAAATATATGCTGCGCCTACCTTGCCCTCAATATTGCTCTTTTGGTATTTGTTCATGTGTCTTCGCTATTACGATTAATTGTTATGCCACATAGGGTTTCAAAAGATTGTAATGGTGGATTCTTTCCATAGTTTAGATAAATCTGTTTTGAACATCTTTACCATTGTGATCAATTGTTATGCCACATAGGGTTTCAAGAGATTGTGATGATAAATCTGTTTTGTGTATCTTTACCATTGTGATCAATCGTTATGCCACATAGGGTTTCGAGAAATTACGGTGATAAATCTGTTTTGTGAATCTGTATTATTACAATCAAGGGTTATGCCACATAGGGTTTCGTGAGATTGTGATAATAAATTTGTTTTGTGAAGTCTTTACTATTTTGATCGAGTGTTATGCCACATAGGGTTTCATAAGATTGTCATGGTAAATTCTTAAATCTGTTTTGTGCCCAATAAACTTATTCAGGTTGAGATAATAGTCGCGCCACCTTGCCTTCAAGTAGAGAATCTGAATTCGTTTATCGTCAGATAGTCAAACCTTGCTCTGTTTCCTCATGCTCTGTTTTCCTGAGGAGATTGGATAGATTAAGTTTAGTTGTAGCTAGTGGATCTGCAAAACCAGAAAATACTCAGCTGCAACGTATAAGTTCTTTCAAGAAGGCCTTGTGCCTCTACAGCTGAAACAAAAAGACAGGACATAGTTTAGCTTATTTCCCTTTGCAAATATTTTTGTCAAAGCACAACGAGGGAGCTTCCCCTCCTAATTTGAAGAGCACTCATTGCGTAGTGTACATAGGCTGTTCATAACAACTTTTACTCCAGAGGTGTTAGTTGTTACGCCAACAATAACAACCTATCTTTTTGCTTTCTCAATCTATAGCACAAGATGATTCAGCACATCAACGCAAGATAAGAGACTTTGGGCGTTTTTATTGAAAGAAATCCTTATAGCTACACACTTGTGTTGTTCAGCTAAATGTAGAGACTAAAAAATACAAGTATACATATGGATTGAATAGATTAATACATTAAAACATGATGGCTTAGGTAAAGTAAATGAAGGTCTTAGTACAAAGCCACAATATCCAACTTCTAAAAGACTTGCAATACAAATCTTGCAAATTAGATAGAAGCTAATTAATATAGCTTAGCACACAACAAAACATCACAATAAACACTTAGAAGTAAGATAGGCGTAACAAATTCTATTGAGTGAATAAACATTGAATTTTGGATTAGCAATCACAAATACTTGATGATCAGCAATTTCAGCAATATGCAAGCTTGGCAGTTACGCTTAACCAACTAAGTGCAAAATAGCAATTATTTGTATTGTTTACAATTTTACAAAGCTATTGCATGAAATAAATAATAAACTAACTATTAATTCTACTCTTAGAATAACTAATTGTGTGATTGTAAGAGACCCCTATAGCAAGTTAAGAATGACTATTTCACCCTCCCTAATTGTGCAAGTTCAAAGTAGTCCACAAGGAGTTTTTTATTGAATACACATAGGTCTACATAGGAATGCATTATATAGAGTATCATGGTGGATACCTTTTCTACACATTGTTTTCATTCATTCTCTCTTTTAGGTACAGATGGAGGAATTGCTAGAATTGCTAAGTAAATCTTACCACTTCATAGAAGGTCCTTTCTATATTTCTTTCAAAATATGAAAAATAATCTTCAACTACTAGTAATGGGATTTTCAAAATCAAATGTAGTTTCACACCATTGCACCATCACTATGCATATTAAAATAGAAAATAATCAATGTCCCACCAAGTTTCTAGGACAAGGACGACAGGAAATGAGGGGATGCATTTATGGGATGACAAGGGATGGGAGGCCTTTTTTGACGGGATGGCAAGGGACAGCAATTAAAAAAATAGGAAAAATTTGAATATATAGAAAATTTCAAATATCCATATGATAAGGCATTCACCATATTCATTATATGACCATATTATGAAACACTGGCGCTGAACTAAGAATTCACATGAGTCAACATACAAATTAACAAAATTTTAATGTCTAATCATTTGAATTTTCATTACCAATGTGCACATACAACAAAATGAAAATGCATAAATTATACAACTTCAGAATGACAAATTGCTCAAATGCTTTTGGACTATTGATCCCTAATTTTGAAATATGTACAAGGGAAACTAATCATTAACATTGTGTTTCCTCCAAGGGGCAAACAAGAACTTGTGTTGCGAGAAATAGGAAAGGATTGTTAAAAATTAATATCGGTACCACAGATTTAGGTACTTTCTAAAAAAGGTTTGAAAGACAAAAAAGAAGTCATTCTAAAAATAAAGATTGAAAAATTTATAAATAAATAAATAACATTTAAAGGTCCACCTATGGCCAAGCATTAAAGGCAAGAGAAGCTTTTCACAGACACCAGCATCAATAAGTAGCCAAAGAATATGTGCTCCTCCTCATCATAGCATGCAATGGGAACTTGAACTTTTCAACTTGAGCATGCAAATAAATTTCAGCTCTGATTCAATAAACTTGGTAAATATTATCCCATTTCCAACAATTGCGCAAAGCTCCCAACAAAATTGCAACAATGTTTGTAATGGGAATGCTGTGGAAACCAAATTCACAATATAAAGAAATTGGTTCCCCATGACTCTCAAAATTACTCTCCTCCCATGCCCACATATCTTAACTTTTTGAATGTATATATCAAAGGAGGGCAACTTTTAATATATAATATAGATTATTTGGACTTTTTTTTGAGCTAGGGCAATTTTTTTAATTTTTCAGACATTTTCGAAGGGAGCACGACATGGTCAAGGGGTGTTATTTGATGTCCCTGGCGTTTCCTTCCCATTTCCTTCATGTTTCAAGGAGGTTTCCTGTGTGCAATAAAGGTTAGGGGATGGTGTGGAGATCTATCAAAGGCATCCCCACATGCCCTAAACATCCCTAGGATGGGGACACCTGCAAAAGATCAGAAGATGAGCCCCCAGGTTTCCATGAAAAGATTATTTCAACAAGGAGGTCTAGAAGAGATGGAGCATCATAAAAGCACAAAAATTGTTTCAAAGAAATAACATTCCAAGTTATGTTGGATGATATTCCAATGTAATTATTTGTGCAATCTTTAGAACAAGACCAAAGATAAAGAATGTTAGAAGTATCCACCCACCCAAGAAATGACAAATTTTTAGATTGTTATTTGATTTCTATGGTATATATCAATTACCAGGACTCTTAGACAGTTATTTGATTTCTATAGCATATATCAATTAGTATTATAACTTGTTTAATGTTATTAATAGTTTCGTGGCAATATGTATTGATATTTCCAATCATCTAGAGAACTTGTACTGTGTCAAAAAATTGTACTTTGATGTGTTACATGTCCTGCAGCTCATTGCAAATGATAACATTATCTTATTCTTTACTATTCAATGTTACTTATGTAGTGGGGCCTTGATCCTTGTTAGTCCACATTATGTAAGTTCAACCTAGCATACCTCAATTCCTAGCAGCGTTACAGTGTTTATCATGTATCCTTTTAATATAATTTTTCATGAGTCAGTGGAAATTCAAATATATTCATTTACACTCCGAAATATGGTAGAAATGTGACAGGCAAAACATCAAAGCAAACTATAATAAATTCGTCATTATATTCAATATATAAATATTTATTTTCTGAGTAAATATATTAACAATAGCAAAAGACAGCATCAAAGACAAATCTATTCATATTCAAGAGTTATGGCCAACCTGTAAGCAATGTACGACTATATAAGAAGCATGTTTGGACAAGAATGAAAAAGGCTTCCTTAGACCAAACATGTGGAACACACAAGCGTAAGATCTCACAGAGTCTTTTAGCAAATACTGCATTCACTGCAACCTGAACAAATGTGTGAATTAGAATTTCATATAAGAAACTAATTTCATTCTTTAACTTTGTAACACTCAAATGCAACTAACAGAAAGATGGTAACGATCAAGACTTCATGAGTACAATTTATAAGGAATAATCAGTGAGCAAATATGAATACAATTTATAGTAATCTGTGAGCAAATAATATCAGCACCAATCGAGACTTTGATCACAATCAACCAACAAGAAACCTGAAAAAAAATGAAGCAAAGGAGGACACATTCAACAGAAATCAATAAAATTGGAGCCTTTTACAATATGTTCACTTGCATTGACATATTATATCCATTATCTTAAGATAAAAGTCTGCTCTGTCACAATTGTTTTGTAGTTAGTCACATTGTAATAAAATGTTGTAATCAGCATATGAAAGAGACAAATATTTTGTTGCTGAATGATTGTATTGTCACCTTAGATAATGTATTAATCACCTTTAACAGTCCTTCCCGAGTTTCAGGGGTGGGGG
>VDFB02089671.1:0-13222 GCA_007258455.2 Sequoia sempervirens
AAAAATGGATGAAAGGTGATTTCAGACTTAATTAAATAAAGGTTTGATTTATTTAATCAAGGAGGGTGATGTTATGATCAAGTTGATTTATTTAATTTAAATTGGTGACTTTAGCAGATTGATAAATAAACTTGATTTATTCGATGAATTCATGAATATGACCTAATCAAATGAATGATGTTAATTTCACATGTCTATAGTTTACAACAGATTACAAGGTTCAATTATGATTGCAATACAAGTCAAGAAAATAAGTGGTAAAAATATCAATTATATGTTTATGATCAAATGGTACTAAAAGTTCTGCATGCCACAATTAAGAAATTAAACACTACACACTCTCTCAAGCATGTCATAAATCTAACATTTATCCCCAATGGTGGACAACAACACTCAACAATGTGGAACTCTTACCTTGCCTAATCCTTTGAACTGAGAGATGGTTGATCAGACAATAATATATATACATAATTAAATTATGTGGAATGATATAGTCATGGCATCACATATACTAAGAACTTTCACATTACAATAAAGTACATAGTAGTGTATTATGATTATGGTTACAAACCAATAACATGTAAGAAGATAGGGTAACAACCACAAATATAAATAAATGAGTTGGCACATCATCACACTTATGTAGAAATACCAAGTATGCATCAAGTACAAACAACCCCTCAAAAGTGGAAGGATATACTGAGTATAAAATGCAAAATATCATCATTATCTTATGTGATTCCCTTAGGGTCTTAGGTCATAATTAATGGTATAAGTACTATCCTATGAAATTCCCTCAGAGCGTTTAGCACAAGTTTGATCATACTGCAAGTCTTACATGATCATATCAATGCATTTTATGCAAGTTAAGTTCATATTACTTCCTTCTATAATACCCTTAGGGCCTTCAACATTAGGATATCTAATTGTATCTTTAAAAAAATCCTTAAGACCTTTAATATAAGAAATGTTTCAAGTTCTTTAGTTTAGTTCATTTTAAATTTTTGGATTCCTAATTAATTTTTATCTCATTGCATTATGCATACAATATTTCATATTGGGACATCCAAAATTCTACAATTTTTTTTTTTTCATTTAATCCTAATATTGGTATCCAAACCTAGGCCTAATGTTAGAGTCACTCAAGAAATCAAGCTCCCAAGATCACCTAAAAAACAAAAAAAAAACCTTGTACAAGAGAGAAAAGAAAGAGTATAAATTCTCAATAATGGATGCAAGATTATATTAGATCAAATGTGATCAATTTACAATATAATGAATTACAATGGATGAGAATCCCTTGGCTATATAGACAAGGTGAGACATAGCATTGAGTGATTCCCCTTAAGAGATAAAAAGAGATACCATGCAACCCACCTCAATGTAGAGTCTCCTAGAATGATGGAAAATGATCGACATTGAATGTTGAATATGATCCAATCTAATTGAAAAAAAATTCCCCCCTTAGGAAGAAACAAAACAAAGATGGTATGCAGGATGTCTTCTCATTCCTAAAAGGAAGATGGGAAGAAAGATGATGAGTGATGTGTCTTAATTATGCTCAAGTTTCTCCATGTTGATGTTGAAATTTGACATAATCCAAATGAGGTATTCTAGGCCATAATGATGAAGAGGACAATCCAAAATCAAGTAGAGATAATTGTAAACACAACCCAAAGACAAATATATCCTCTAAAGACAAAGAAGCCTCCTCAAAATTTTGTCCAAAAGTATCCACACTCACGTCAAACTATGAAGAATGATCATGTAGGGAATGAAAAAGAGGGTCAAAGTATTCCCTCACAACAACCAAAGAAGGATCATCTATATCAAAGAGAAGATGAATATAATCAATAGTTTCTCCAAAATTGGAAATGTGGGACTTGACAAAAAAATGACCAATCTCTATCAAGTACACATCTAATGTAGTCATATTTGAAAGATGATTTATATCCTACTACATAGTATCAAAAGAGTCCAAAAATATGACAACACACACATCATAAATTGCAATAGAAGACAAAGGAAATGGAATGCAAGGATTAGGAAAAAAATCACATGTGAGAACACCCACATTCAAGTGTCCAACATTCTCCTCAAAATCATGGTTCAAACTAAAAGTGTGATCAACAACCAAATGATCAAATCCATCATCAAAACAAAAAATATAAGGTGTATAACTAAGATACATGATCAACCATCCAAGTAGAAATATTTTTTCTACTCTCAATGTCTCTAATGATAACTGAATTAGGAGTTAATTCCACAATATTCTCCACTCCATCATGGGTAATATGATATATGGAAAGAATATTGTTTGAAAAATGAGGTACAAACAAAGCATCATTGAAAGTTTCCTCCCCAATATAAATAGATCCCTTCCCAATTCTATTCATGTATGTATTATTTCCCATCAAAATAGGTGACATAGTATGAGGCTAAAAAGAAGAGAATATATATTATAAAAATGACATATGATGAGATGATCGTAAATCGAGAAGCCATCTCTCTGATCCAAGACTTATAGAAGCATAAAGAGATTTTTCTTTATTTTTACTTAATGTAGTAACTAAACTAGCATGACCTTTCTCCTTAATAGACTATTTTGAAGAAGAAGAAGTTGAATTAGAGATTCTAGAAGGTAGCTCAATGTGATTATTTTTAAGAAAATATTTCAATTCATCAATATTCTTCTTGTAACAAGATTTTTTTTCGTGTCCAAGCTTCTTGCAATATGAAAAGGTAGGCTTCACCTTATTAGATGATTTCTCTTTAGAATAGGATTTATTTTTTTCTTGATTTGAATGTGGATTTTTCTTTGATATATTCTATTTCTTATCATAAATTTTTGATTCATTCACCTGACTAACCAACAATGCCTAAGATTGAGATGAATTTTTGAGACCCATAAAAAAAATGCTCATGTATTAAGATGCAAATGAAGGTGTAGTATATGCAAACCCCATAGTTAACTTATGACTATAGAAGCTAGGAAAAAAATCTACATTATCAGGACTAGGTTTTTTCAATGCATTATAGACCAACTGAATGTCCTTTTTCTCAATTCCATAAACTTTACATTGATCTCTTTGATAATTAACCTTAGTGATACAATAAATTAGATGTTGTCAAAGTTCTTAGGATCAAGGATCATCAATTCATTATCAATTTAATTTCCTTTTACTTCATTTTTAGTTCTAGACAATATTTCAGTTTGTTCCAAGATTCATGAAAATCCATACATGACTTGATTTGAAAAAATAGAATGAGATCCTCAAACTAAAATCACACTTTCCCAATATGATCTGGACTATAAAAAAAGCTTTCCCAAAAGGAAAAATATTCTCCAAGTGTCAGTATGTCCAAGAAATCAAGCAAAATATAAGCACACACAAATATAAATAAAAGATACTTGGGGATGAATTTGGAAAATTGCATGCATAGAACTATAAAGCTCATCAACACCTTTCCAATGCTACAAAAATCAATAAAGTTTGATAAATTGGAAAAATTTATGAGCTCAAAGGTCCAAGAAGGAAAATTATACTTTAATCATTAGTAAAATTCACTTGTAGAAAAAATTTGAAAAAAAGGCTTATACCACTATGAAGTGCTTAAAACCAACTTTTTGATGATATCTTGTTTGTGAAATTTTAAAAATTTGGTAGAAAGTTATGGTGTTTAGAAAAAGAATACTCTGTTAGGGCTTGGGGAGAAAAATTAGGGCCCCTAGGTGCTTCGCCCTCAAGTACCCATGTGATTGCTAGTGGGGGGGAAAGTGCTTAATTTATTATAAAAAAAAAGCCCATTTTGTTAGTCATAGTGGCACTAGCTGAGAAGTGATGGCACTAAGGGTGGTAGGTGGGGCCATGTTGATTATACAATTTAGCCCCAACCATTCAATTTTTTTTTAAACAAAAATTGTACCTTGTTGATTTGACTTGTGTTAGCACAAGCATGGTGCATACCTACACAAGCGGGATGTGCTAAAAAGATGTTGATACTGAAAAATATTTTGTTGATGGTACTATAGTTCTAGTAAAATGAAGGTATAACCAATACAGATCTGTACTATATGAATTTTTTATGACTATACAAACTATTTTCTATCAAAAATCTTAAAACCCGAAAAATGGCTTGAAATTTCTTTTTTCCCAAATATCAAATATTTTATATGAAATAGGGGTTTTTGGGCATGCTAAAATCAATGGTGAGATTCATTTTGCCCCTTGAATCTAGACCCAAATTTTTTTCAAGATTAAATCACCCTCATATCTAAGAAGGTGATTTGTAGATCTAAAGCTCTGATATAATGTTAGTCACTCAAGAACTGAAACTCCCAAGATCAAGTGTAAAACCAAAAATAACCTTTTCAAGAGAGAAATGCAAGATAATATTAGATCAAATGTGATCAATATTTAATGGAATGTAATTACAAATGAGAACCCCTTGGTTATATAGCCAAGGTGAAAAATAAAATCAAACTTGATCATGACATGTGTCTTAATCCTATGTCATGAGACAACTAACTTAACTAATATTAAATGACCTAGGATGCAAGAATTAAATTCCATATGAATAGATAATATTTAAATGACAACTATTACTTCTAGAAATATTCCTCAGACCTACTAGTGGAATAGTTAGGTAAAACACCTTATTCAAATCAACACCTAAAAGTCAATCTACACCCAAAAAGTCAAGGTATGTTAAATAAGGTGAAAGTACATGATCGTTGTATCTAAAAGGTTGAAAAAACATAAGGAACATGAATTTACTTGTATTAAAAAATCAGAAATAAGGTACATACTAGGTAAAAGCACAAAACTATGTCACACTTTCGGCCAAATAAAGCAATCCGACTGGATTACTTTCGGCCAATTGGTTTTTGGCCGATAGGGTTTCGGCCAAAGCCATAGGGTAGTGACATGGTGCCTACGAGTCACCACTTTTTCAGCTTAGTGACTTTCGGATGAAACCTTCTTAGCTGAAAACGTGTCAATTGAAAATGTTGAGATAAAATAAATAAAAAAACCAACCCAACCATTTTGAATGCTCAGGCAAAAGGGTTTAAGGTGAGAGCTTGTCGGCCGAGGTCAAGACCAACAACACCCATATATACCCAAGTTATGTTTGAGGTCATTTTTTGGATTCTTTGATTCACATTATGTGTGTTCTATTTCATCTGGGAGATTTTTTTGATGTATTTTGTGTTAGGGTTTCATTGATATGTTAAAAGATTTTTTTCTCATCGATTTTATTGGCTGAAAGATATGAAATTTTGTGTTTTTTTTGATATTTATGAAGGAAATACATAGATTTGGTTGTTATGTTTGGAACATTATTAGATTTCGATGTTTAAACAGTTTTCTCTAGTGGATTAATAATTTGGGGTTTTGTGAGAAAAGTGAGATATTATAGATCTAGTTCGTGGGTATTACTGATATTTCTTGATATGTTGGTTTCCAATCAATGACCTAATTGTCAAATTCATCCATACTATATATATTTGGGAGGTATTTGATATTACCAACATATATATATATATATATATATATATATATTGGCTAATATCAAATACCTCCTAGCTATAAATTTTTCTAGTATGATTAGCCTCACTGAGGCTTCAACACTCTATTGTAGCATTGAAATATATGCATTTAGGTTGTATCTTGATGCTACAACAAGAGTGTGAACCTCTAAGTTTTCACTTCTTTCTATCCATTCAATTATAATGGCTTCAAAAAATTGTGCATGTTGTCCCAAACAATGTTCCTATATGTTATGAGCTTTATTTCCTTGGTTGCATACACACCCTTTACTTGTTGCACTATCAGTTTAAAATATCCATGAATTTTTATACACTTAACACTCTAGTTGTGAGAAAGATTCAACACTAGACTTTACAATATGATTAAGATTCTTAGAAGTAGACTCCACTTTTTAGATTCATGTGCCAAATTTTAGTTTTTTGATCTATGTTTTAAGAGAAAACCATAGTGATCACTTGGCAAAACGGGAAGTGTTAGAATTTGATACTGGTTTCTGGTTTTCTTCTCCTTGGTGTGAAAAAGCCCAGGAATTGGTTCTGTCCTGATCATATCAATACTCTCAACCTCAAAATATTGTAAATGAAAAGATATTTTGTATAGGCGCTCTCACAAGAGACAATTTCCAGTTAGCATTTTGTTAGATTTAGTATCATACGTCTAGCCATCCTACAAAACCCATATTACTAATAAGTAGTAAATAAGAAAAAGATATTCAAACATTCAAATTAGGCTTTGTATAGATGGGGTTCAATTAACATAAAAATGAAACTAGAATTACAAAAATGAGAACCTCAAAGATACAAGGAGCAGATGCTTGAACTACCCTACCTTACCAAGTTTGAGCTTCACCCAAACATCATACCACCCATCAGGAAGAGGAGGATCCCCATCCAACCTATCATCCCAATTCATATCTCCTGCAAAAAAGGAAATTGGTATATTCTTCAAAACATTAAAAGATTCCTTTGCCTAAAATATGTGTTTTGCACTATACATCTGATCCCACTTTGGGGGAGCAGGGTAGGGACTTTCCAAGTGAGTAGTAGCAATGACTAGTTGTTTTCCCCAACTTGTCTCCACATCTGCACAACATAGTTCTCTTCCCATGATTGAATTTCTAAAGGGGCTTCACTGGAAATTTATAATAGGTAATTTTTTTAACTATTATTAACAAATATAAAACATGCATAGTTAAGTGAAACTTCAAATTTGAGTGCTAATACATCAAAAATAGAAGCATTGAAATATCTCTTCTCCTGATATTAAAATTTATCACAATTTTTGTAACTATTGTTTGTACTTTGTACATCATTAACAGTCCACCATCAATAACACCTAAACTACATACAACCCTACATAATCACTAGTTGTTACAATATATTAAATTTTGAAATTGAAACTTGTAGTGCAAAATAATACAAAATCTAAGCCACAAAATTTAAAGCGTGTTTGAGATATTCAAAATAGAACATTTACAAACCATTTGCTACAATGTACACCCACTACAATATTGGTTTCATAGGTTAAGTGCCATATCTCTGAGTAGGAAATCTTGTTATTTCTCAATAATCTCTTCCTCATTCTATAGAAAATACAACAAAAGACTATGTTTTTTATGAATGGGGAGCCTTTTTTTGTGTTCTCACGGCTTTTTGGTCTTGAAAATATCAGTGCTACCAATTAAAGCTCTATGTTTCATGACTTGAGCCTTGAAAATGTTTATCTTATGTTGATGATCTCCTACGAAAATCTAAAAACATCAATACCATCCATAGAACATCAATGTTGGCTTTCTTTAAATGATGAACACCTCTATATTGCATTTTTAATGACTATGGTCATGATTTCCTTCGACAAAATTTATGCAGATTAAGTATTGAAAGAATTTCCCAGCCTCGTGGGACTCTTCTTGATGGCACCAATTTCTATCAAAAATAGCTTAATGTCTGCTATACCTAGATAGATTTCATTCACAGAGGTAGAATTGACCATTTGGCTTCTTGTGTGGTGCATGGAAATCCCACAAGCTCATCATTGTGTCCATTTGTCGCTTCCCATTCAAAAAGTACATGAAATTTTGTTTTGCATAAAATCATTGTTATGAACTATTTTCATTTCTTTATAAAGGCCTTTTACACTAAAACTAATATAAAAAAAACAAATAAGGATAGGCTAGTCAATCAATAACTTCTAACATCACTTTTCTTTATGGCATAAAGATTGGATCATTATAAATCAAACAAAGAATTATTGTACAGAACTTTCATGCACTAGCAATAGGAAAATACATACCATTATAAGACTATAATGACAAAGAAAATAATGTATCATCACTAGAGAAATGGTGGTAACAAACAAGGACAAATCACCATGAGGGGAAGAAGGATGAATCTTACATGAATGCAAAAATAAGCTCACATCTTTGCAGATTGAGGAAAAATAGAGCACGGGTACTCCTTCCACCAATTGGAATGTCAATAAATTTCATATATAATGGGATTAACTTCCTATTTCCAGAGTTCAAGCTTTGTGTAAATGAATATTAAGGAAATATATAATGCAATTGAGTGCATTTTAGGTGATTCAAACCATAAAATTCAAATTTTCCCATCAATTGTGTACAATGTAAAAACACAGAGAAATGCCAAGAAACAAAATGGGAACTGAAAACAAATAAAATGTGGCTAATATTGCTCAATGAGATTCCCTAATTCATTTTTCCTCGCAGGATAGGAATATGGATTCATATTCAAGAATATTATTTCTGCATTAGAAGGCTAGTCTAAAATAAAGATTGTGTTTCTCACCATTCAAAGATATCAATACAACACTTATACCATTACCTTACCTTGAGAAGGCTCTATCAAAGAGTATGGTCCAAAGACAATATTTCTAATCTTCAGGAACTATTCTTTGGAAGAAATTGAGGTTATTTTCCATGATGGCCTTAAAAATTGAGTGTTTCAATCTTTCCATTTCTAAACATACATAAAGAAA
This sequence comes from Sequoia sempervirens, assembly GCA_007258455.2. Taxonomy (NCBI): domain Eukaryota; kingdom Viridiplantae; phylum Streptophyta; class Pinopsida; order Cupressales; family Cupressaceae; genus Sequoia; species Sequoia sempervirens. The sequence continues at coordinate 8,550 of VDFB02089671.1, forward strand.
AATAATTTAAATTAAACTGAAACTAGAATATGAATATATATCCAGTGACAAAACTATTTAGAAGAGCAATTCTTAGCAGGGCTTAAATTGGATGGTAGACCTTGCTTGTCAACAATTTTTTTAATGACAGTTATCTATTTAAAGTTCCCTTAAAACATTATGATAGACCTTAGTGTAAGTAAAATTATATATAAATCAAATATATATATCATTATAATTCTATATAAATTTTGACAATCTATCCAAAATCTCTCCTTTCATCTAATACAATCTTCTTAAAATTTTGATTGTATTTAATGGCAAAAATCTCTAAATAGGGTCATATGGCCATCAAATTTAAGCCCTGATTCTCACCATTTATCAAGCAACAAAGTGAGTAGGATATACCAAATTATTTAACTAGATTATATATATGTCATAGATCCGATTATGAATTAATGGTCGTTAGCACCATCCATTCAGGCCGACTCTACATTGTTTACCATTGACTGCTGATTCTTCTTGGCTTTTAATGTCTATAATGCAAATTTTCCTCTTATCTCTCCATTATGTCAAGTTGTCATGATGAAAATGAGATGTGTAATTATTGTGTATTATTCTTATGCGAGCCTTCTTCCACAACAAATGGTGGTAAAGACTAAAAAACATAATATGTAACTACCATTCTATCCCTCATTTATACTTGTAAGTGGTAAATCAGCCCCTCATTAATCTTGATGTAAGTCTTGTTATAACTGCCATTCAAATTTCATATAGACATTGCAAGTGGTAAATCATCCCCTCATTGGTACTTGTAGTCTGCACTTAACAGACATACTAACTAGAGTAATGTGTTTTCCTACTCTTAAGTGGGTGTGGAATAAATAAAAATCAAATGGTAGTTACATAATCACAACATGAAACAATGGTTAATCTTGTGTAATGATTGCATATGTAATTGACCTACAACAAGACTTACATCATTAATCTTGTTAGATTCCAATGGTTAGATCCTAGACATTTTCTAATTGACCTACAACAACACTTACATCATTAATCTTTTTAGATTCCAATGGTTAGATCCTAGAGATCTATGACATTATGGATATATTTAAGCTAGCTCATTCTCATAAATAGGATAAATGTAACTTTTTAGCTTCCATCCTAATCAACATACCTACTAGGCATATGAGACACCCATGTAAAATTCCATAATTGTAGCACTAATCAGCCCTCATTTGTACTTGTAGTTTGCACTTAATAGACATACTAACTAGAATAATGTTTAAATTCCTACTCTTAAATGGGCGTGGAATAAATAAAAATCAAATGGTAGTTACGTAATCGCAACATGAAACAATGGTTAATCTTGTGTAATGATTGCATATGTAATTGACCCACAACAAGACTTACATCATTAATCTTGTTAGATTCCAATGGTTAGATCCTAGAGATTTGCTAATTGACCTACAACAAGATTTACATCATTAATCTTGTTAGATTCCAATGATTAGATCCTAGATATTTAAGAAATTATGGATAGATATAAGCTAGCTCATTCTCTTAAATAGGATAAATGTAACTTTTTAGCTCTCATTAATCAACATACCTACTAGGTGATGAGCCTAAAATATGCTCAAAATTTGATGTTATGATAAACCTTTAAATGACTTCATTTTTGCTATTTCATGGCTGTTTAAACTTTGTTGAAACCTTTTATGGGAATATCCTATAGCAAGACACTTTTATATTCCTGCAGCCTATTGTGTTGACTTGATTGCATTTATTGCCTTGTTGACTCCCGAAAATGGCTGGTATATCATATACAGTTTTTGAATGGTGAAGTAGATTTGAAATGTGTGATTAATGAATAGATATCGTGTATGTACCATATGCCTTTTCTTGCACGTTTGTTACCTTTTGTTTTGCAGGTTGTTGAAGAATGATCGAGTCAAGCGCAGCCGATCTCGGCCTTGCAGTAAAGCCCATTTCCTGCACGACTTTGAGGAAGCTCCGCCAAAGACTCTTTGACCGAAACCGATTTGGAAAGATTTTTTAATGGAAAGTCAATTTGGAGAGAGTGGAGTGCTAGATTCTCTCTGAATCGGGTTGAATACATAAATTCATTTATGAAGTTTGTTCCTTGATTCAGGGATATACTTTACTTCCACGTCTTTCTTTGAGGAAGTTAGTTAGTTAGTTGTTCTTTTAATTTAAAAATAAGATACTCCTCCTACGCAAGGTAGTGGTAGAAGATGAATAGAATGAGTAATAGATGATTTTTTTTAGGTAAGATAGAAACAGAGTAGCAGAGATCATGTAAGAATTAGTATGATAATGAAAGATAGAATCTGTTTGACCAGAAGCGGAGTTTGTTGTTAGTTTTCACATCAACAAGACAATGTATTTCGTTCTGTTTTCATGAATAAAGATCGATGAAGTTCTGAGTTCAGCATCTATGTAATCAGTAGATGCCTGCTAAGGGGGCCCACTTAGTAAGTATCTGTAGTTAATTAGTTAGATGTTCTTTTCTGCTGATATCCAGTTAGCTTTCATCTTTTGAAGTTTTTACGCAAACTCAGTCTTACATTGCTCCTGCAGCATAGAGAGTCCATCCATGTGACTGTTCCTGCAACATAAGGCCAGTTCATGGTTTGTGCTTCAATCATAGCTGTTACAGTTTCTATTTTAATCAAGCATAGTTGAGTTAAAGAATTCTGCATTACCATTCTGTAGCTTAGATAGAATTTCTTTCCGGTATGTATTTTTGCTAAGATTTGACCAAAACAAATTCCTAGTTCATATATTTTGCTGCGCCATTTAAAGTCTACGTCCCTTGGTTTGACAAGTAAATGATCATCCACAGAAAGATATTAGTCACCTGTCGGAATGTCCAATTCCCAGGAAAGTTTCACTGTGATATTCATATCCTTTTGTGAGTGTGAGCCATTTTTGGCGCCGTTGCCGGGGATGGTGTCTAACTAGGAGTCTGACAAAGTCATTTTCAGCATTAGTTTAGTCTGTTAGTCAAAAATTTTCAAAATATTTCAAGCCGTTACTCACCATATTGCATGCATAGAAGAAGAAGAGACACACTGGGAAGGTTCCTCCCTAAAAATCTGTTTATTGAACTACCATTTGACCCGGTGATACTTGAACTGAAAATCCATTTGCTTTCTGCTATTCGACACCAGACATGGCAAATAATCCACCCTAATAATCCACCTCACGCATTTTAGTTTCCCATTGTTTCCCAACAAGATGCAATAATCACCAAAAACATCCCTCTTCCTTGCTTAGTTTATGGCCTGGTCACAAAAGACCTAGAAACCTTTCTGTTTGAATTTGATGTCCTCTGTCGCAGTTATGACTACAACACCGATGCTCATAAAATGAAGCTATTTCCTTCCACTTTTAAGGAGGGAGCTCTCAGATGGTTCATGAGTCTGGGAAGAGCCGTTGTAAATAGTTGGGCAGCCATGTAGACTAAATTTCTTGAAAAATATAAGGAATGTTGTAAGAGTGCCAGCAAAGGTGATGACATATTCCGAATTCAGTAGAAGGAGGATGAAAGTCTGGAAGATTATATTTCAAGGTTTTTGTTTTCATTAAAAAGGAACTCAAACCATACTCTTAACGAGGACTCTCAAAAACTACTCTTTCTAAGGGGAATCGGTGATGCCTGTATTGACGCCCTGGACCTAATGGGAGGAGGTGATATAACTCAACTGTCTTGGGATGATATACAGAAGATATTCCTTAACTACTCTCGAGCAATAGTTAAGAAAGGTCGAGGTCATCATGCTTCAGTGGGGAAGTCTTCTTGTGGTGGAGTTTCCCGAATGGAGATCACAAATATGCTATCTGATTTCAATCAGGACATCATTAATAATATGGCTACACAATTGGACACTATGCAAGCTCAAAAAAACATGCAGAAGCTGAGGTAGCTTTGGCTGAGTTCTATCCCTACTGTAGACAAAAGAAGTGTGATTGCAGATGCAAGATGGTGGCTAATCTAGAAGCCAGACAACTGCCTACTGATTTCAAACCAGTGGAAGGTGATGATGATCAAGTGTTCTTTATTGCACAAAGGAGACCATGGGCCCAAAGGCAAGGTATGCCTCAAGACCCTTTAACTTTTGGTAATCCTTATTCTGGCTATAATAACCAATGGCAACAAGCATATGGACCACCACCACCATGGAATCCGCCTCAACTAAGTTTGTCTAATTATCAAACCCCACAGTGGCAATCTCCTCAAGGAGGTTGGCAGCAGCCACAAGGTCAATGGACCCCACCTTCAGGAAATTGGCAACAAAATCCTCAATAGAGAGGTCCTCAACAATGGCAAAACCAGTCTCCTGGCTACCTGCAGCCTCCACAGCCACAACAACAGGCCCTTATGCCGCCTCCTGCAGCAATTACCACAAATCCTGGACCTCCAAAGCAAACGCCTATGCCTGCCCAGCCGTGGCCTAATCCCAATAATAAGCAACAGCAGTAGCCTCAACAGCCTATGTATATTTCTGAAGCCAACCAATATCAAGCTTATGCCTTAAATGTTAATGACATCCATCTGAGGTCTGGAACTACTTTACTTGCTCCCAAACCACCTCTGATTACAGAAATATCTGATTCACCCCTTGAAGAATCTAATGCATATGTTGTTTCCACTGAGCACATACCTATAC
>VDFB02089672.1:0-23127 GCA_007258455.2 Sequoia sempervirens
GGATGGGCCAAGTAGTACTAAGAGGGATCATGATACGAACACGAGACCAAGCTATGATGCAGATGCAAATGGATGTGTAATGTATGGAGATATGGATGTGATGGATGATGGAAGCGAGATGGATGGATGATGCAGAACAAGCCATAAAGGTCCTGGTGGATGAAAAGTGCTTATTTACACAAGGCACTTGTTTGCCAGGTTTTTCATAGAAGTACTGAAGTGCCGCGAGAGTGGTTTTCCGGAGACGATTTTTTTTTAATCCTTTTCTAATTTTTTTTGGATTTTGCTTTTTTGCTTTTTTGTTGTTACCAAAGGCGCTGTTTGCCGGGTTTTCGCCAAAGTAACCATTTTTCAGGACATTTTCTATTTTTTTTATTTTTTGGTTCTATACCTTGAAATATTAGGCATAAAACTTTTTGAAATGAGAACTATTCATGGGCTCTAGGACTGCCGGGTGTTGATAGCTGATATACTTGATTTATAACTGGCGTGACGATGAAAGGTCCTAACCAATTGGGTTTCGGAAAGAACTTGCCTTTGTTCTTTGGGATTTAGGGACATTCTTCTAATTTTCTTTTAGAATGAATTCGACTTGGAAAACTCACATACGATCTTCTTGTTGTAGCTTCGTTTGAGTCTATTCTGATAGACTTGTAAGTGATTAAAAGCATCAATCCTTCTCTCATCTAGTAACTCTAGCTCATTTAGTCTTGAAACCCGATATTCTTCATCAGTGATGAGATTTTGCGATTGATATTAGGGGATGGGGCTTCGATCTCGGCGGGTAGTACAACTTAGATCGGTAGACTAGGGGAGAATGGGGTGGCGCCGGTGGGTGTGCGGATGCTAGTTCGATAGGCCCAGAGGGCGGGATTAAGCTGCAGATGCCAGTCATGACCTGCGTCATTGATTGTTTTCTTGAGGATTTTAAGGATGGTTTTGTTTGTGGCTTATGCTTGGCCATTCCCTTGGGGATAGTACGGGGTGGAGAAGCGATGTTGGATTTTGAATTTCTCATACAAGTCACAGACATCTTGATTCTTGAATGGTGTCCCATTATCTGAGATAATGGCTTGTAGGACACCGTAACAACAGATGAGATAGTTGAGGATGAATTTTGAGATTTTATTCCTAGTGATATACGTCATGGGTATGGCTTCCACCCACTTTGTGAAGTACCCAGTTGTAGTTATATAATGAATTTGTGGCCATTGAATGAGGTGGGTGAGATTTTCCCAATGGTCGAGTCCCCATTGTGAGAAAGGCCATGGTGTGACGATCGGATGGAGTTCTTGAGCTGGAGCATGGATGAGATCCCCATGCTACTGACATTGTAAGCACCTTTTAGCGTGATCATGTGCTTCTCACTCCATTGTGGGCCAGTAATACCCCAGCCTCAGCAGTTTCTTGGCAATGGTCATTCCACTTGAGTGTGAGCCACATATACCGTTATGAACCTCAGTTAGAGCGGTTAATGCCTCCTCAACATTTAGACAACGCAGTAAGGTACCTTCTATGCTTCTACGGTATAAGGTATCTCCTAGGATGACAAATCTAGATGCCTTTTTAATAAAGGTTCGTTTTAGGCTCGATGGTAGGTCAGCGGGTATGACTCCTATTCGAAGATAAGTGTAGATGTCTTGATACCAAGGATCACCAGGACCAATGATTTCACACACATATTCCGATTCCGATACCTCGAATGTGGGAACGAGAAGCTGCTCGATCAGAAATTCATATTTCAGCACGTTGTGAGGGATGTCTACTAGAGACCCAATTGTAGCCATGGCGTCAGCGGCTCTGTTGTTGGTTCTTGGAATCTGTTCAAATGTTATGTCAATGAAGGATTCCTTGAGAGTCTCCACCAATTTCTTGTATGGAGTTAGTTTGTCATCCTTAGTCTGATATTCATCATTGACTTGATTTATGATCAACTGTGAGTTGCCGTAGACCTTGAGAGCTATGACATTCCATTGCACTGCTATTCTGAGACCTATAGTCAAAGCCTCATATTCCACTATGTTGTTGGTGCAAGGAAATGCCAATTTGTATGATCTTGGTATGCAGTCCCCCTGTGGGGTGATGAAGAAGACACCAGCTCCTGATCCATGTTGTGTATATGACCCATCGAAGTATAGTTTCCAGTGATCAACAACGTTGAGGTTAAAGATGGATTCATCTGGAAATTCAGATACAAGAGGATTCTCAGAATATATGGGTGCTTCTGCTAGTTGATCTGCAATAACTTGACCCTTGATGGCTTTGCTTTCCACATACTCGATGTCATACTTTGACAGTATTATCACCCATTTTGCCATTCTGCCCATAAGCATTGCCTTTCATAATAGATACTTGAGTGGGTCAATTTTTGCAATGAGCTTGATCTTGTGTGCCAACATGTAGTGTCTAAATTTTTGGGATGCAAATACTACTGCGAGGCAAGCTTTTTCAATGAAGGAGTAATTTAGCTCGTGACCAACCATTGCCCTGCTGATATAGTAGATGGCCCTCTCTGTTCCAATTTCATCATGTTGAGCTAGGAGAGCTCTGAGGGCTGTTGTTGTTGCTGACACATATAAGAGAAATGGCTTTCTTGGGATATGTGGCATTAACACTGGTAGTGTCAGTAAGTATTCCTTGATTTTGTTGAATGCTTCTTCACATTTTGCGTCCCATTTGTACGCTACTCCCTTGTGGAGTAGGTGAGAGTATGGGTTCTGCTTATCTGCCATTTGTGCTATGAATCGTTGGATGGATTGAAGTCGGCCTTGGAGGCCTCTTAGTTGCTTTAAGTTCCCTGGTGCTTCCATCTCGAGGATTGCTTTGACTTTTGCAGGATCCACCTCGATACCCCTCATGGATACTATGTATCCTAGTAATTTTCCTGATTGTATGCCGAAGACGCACTTCTTGGGATTTAATCTGACCTTGTATTCCTCTAATCTGTCAAAGATAGCACTTAGGGTTGCTATATGATCTTGTCTTTTTCTTGACTTAGCTAGAATTTCGTCAACATAGTCTTCGACTATTTTCTGAATCATGTCATGGAATATTAGTGTCATAGCCCTTTGGTAGGTTGCTCCTGCATTCTTTAGGCCGAATGGCATCATGTTCCAATAGTAGGTCCCCCATGGACAAGTGAAGGCAGTCTTATGTTGATCTTATTTTGATATCATGATCTGGTTGTATCCTAAAAATCCGTCCATAAGTGATAGCATCTCATGCCCTATTGTCATATCTACTATCATGTCGATGTTGGGGAGTGGGAAATCATCCTTGGGACATGCTTTGTTCAAATCTCTGAAATCCGTGCAGATTCTGATAGCTCCGTCAAGTTTTGAAATAGGTACCAGGTTTGATACCCATTCTGGATAATCAATTGGTCGGATAAATCCAACATCTAATAGCTTTTTGAGCTCCATTTTGACTAACAAAGCAATTTGAGGATGCATTTTTTGAAGCTTCTGTCTGACAAGTTTTGCATCTAGATACACTGCTAGGTGGTGAACCACAGTATTTGGATCAAGCCCTGGCATATCAGCATATCAGTATTTGGATCAAGCCCTGGCATATCAGCTTGTGATATGCGGGGTCTCCTCTGTTCCTAGGTTGACTGGGTTGCATTTTTCGGCCAAGACTGCTGACTTCTCTTGATGAATAGCTCTTAGGGGAAGATTGAATCCTTCATCCTCAGGCACCTTAAAGAGGTTTTCACCATTGGATACGTCCTTTCTTTTTACTATTTTCTTGTCAGAGAGTGCCACAATGTGGTTTTCACTCAAGGACTTGGATATGATTCTTAGTTTTTCACTTTTGCGACTAAAGGATTCAATCATTTCCCTGTAATAAGCATGTGTGTCTAACTCCATTATGAATCCTGCCTTATGATCTCCATCTGGAATGTTATCCCTCAACCCCATGAATTCTGAGAGTGCCTCATCATTTTTGAATGTGTCGAGAACTGGTGGTCCTCGTTGGTCATAGTCGATCAGTTGGGGGTAGACTAAGCGGATCTCATGATTTTGCGTATCTGGTTCAAAGGATATGGTACTAATCATACACAAAGTGGTATCTTCGAATAACGTAGGGAGATTGGATATGATATCTTCGTCATCGCTACTAATATAGGGCTCAGTGATAAAATTATGTGTGTCCCTACCTGTGACTATTGGTGAGTGTAGTTGTACTATTACTGGTTAAGGAGAAACATTAGTAGCTCTAATCGGAGGACTTCGGCCACGTATGGTTATTCTCGGAGTGGCACATCCAAGACCAATATTTTTTATGGGTCGCGTCTCCGGCATGATAGGTATTATGAGGCCGTTGTCATTTTGCCCCAATCTTTGGTTTCATTCATAGCCCATCGCAAGCATCATGTGTAGGCCTTTGCTCCTTTCATCCATTGGTAATTTAGGTGTCGGTCTTTCATCTCGGTACAACATGTGAGATGGATCTGCTTCAATAACCTCTCGGCCAAGGTCTCCCCAGCTTGTGAATTCAGGATAACCCTCAGGATACGTTTGTGATGTGGAAGCTTGATTTTCTTGTGGGCGTCCTCGTGATCTAGGAGATTGTGGTAACTCTCCTATCACAAAAGCATTGTTAGGGAGCCTATAACTTCCACAACCATCCTCCTGGATGATGAGCTTGATATCGGATATGGTGGGAATGGCGGGTGTCTCTGTCGCAAAAGTGGACGTGAGAGTGGCGGGATCGATGTATGATGTGGATGGGCCCTCATCATTTTTCGGCACTTGAGGAATTTTGTAATATTTGGCTTCAAGGTTCTTGCAGTATGAAAACGGCTCAGGATATCCATGGACAGTAACCTCTTGTCCATTATGTGTAAATTTTACACATTGTTGGAAGGTTGATGCTATGGCTTTCATTGCATGGATCCATGGGCGTCCCAGGAGAATGTTGTATGGTAAGTCGAGGTCCAGGACCTGACAGGTGGTTTCCATAAGTGTTGGTCCTACTTGGATAGGGAGCTTAATTGTGCCTTGAGACACTCTTTCTTGGTCATCATATGCTCTGATTGTGATGCCTTTACCTTTATCAATGGTATCCTCTGATATTTTAAATTGTTTGATTAGGCTGAGAGAGCAGATGTTCAAACCTGCACCCCCATCCACTAGGACCCTTTTGATTTTGATTTTGTTTACAATGACCTCCAAGTGAAGTGCACGATTGTGAGATGGTTGGGCGGGAAAATCTTGGTTAGAAAATGTAAGGAGATTAGGTGTTATAATGTTTTCGACCATAGCTTGGAATTGTTCTACATCGAGGTCTGCGGGGACAGTGGATGAGGCTAATGCTTCCTCAAGGATCTTTTTATGCACTGATGAGATTTTTAACAACTCCATGATGGAGATGTGTGTTGGCGTTCTTTTGAGTTGGTCTACAACATTGTAGCTATACATAATGGCTCTTGATGTAGGGACTCTATTTGGTTGGGATGATCCTGCAATGGTGACTTTTTCGCCTCTTGTGGTGACTCCACAATCTTCAGCATGGGCGCCTTTGATGGTGATGACCATGCAGTTTTCATTGAGGTTGGCAACAACTATTTCGTATACATGATTTACACTTCCCTTTCCTTTATCCTTGCTATTCCCTTTGTTGCCATGATTTGGCATTGAATTCGTGTAGATTTTAAGATCTTGATTCCCTGTAGGTGCTTCCACATTTATGATTCTTTTGTCAATGAGATCTTAGATGATGTTCTTGAGTCTCATACAATTGTTTGTGGTGTGGCCTTTGATTTTGTGGAACTCACATAGTTGATTTTTATTGTACCAAGGAGGTTTGACATCAGGTTCTTGGTAATTCTCAAATGTAGGAGCTTGGATGAGTTTTTCATCGATTAGCTTTTTCATGATGTCCTCAAGTGGTTCCCCCAAAGTAGTGTGTTTTCGTTTGGGGTATGTCTTGCATTGAGGTGGTCCTCTTTGTTCATTGAGGTTATTGATGGTGCGATTATTGTTGGGTTGATGCGTTGTGTGATGAGTGTTTTGGCGTTGTGGTTGGATTTGCGGTGCGGGTGTATTTTGGCGTGGACCACTAATGACCACCTTGGCATCGACGACGCCATCATTAGTGATGTTCTTGTTTCTCGCCCATGTACGAGGTTTATCATTGTAATTTGATGGTGGGTGATTGTTTTGTGGTTCGTGATATGATGTTGATTCGATGGGTTGAGTCATAAGGGCTCTTTCGATGCTAAGCACCTTGGAGATCAATTGATCGTATGTGGTGATACCCTAAACTTTGAGATGGAATGATAGACGAGTTTCAAGATTGGCTATGATTGTGCAGACTTGTTGCTCTTCTGGCATGGTCCATTTGCTTTGATTGGCCTTGGATTGCCATCGTTGAAGGAATGAAGCGAAAGATTCATTCTTTCCTTGTTTCAGAGCGTATAGTTCTTCGAGACTAACATCCATTGTAATGTTACATGCATAATTCTTAATGAATGCGTCTCTAATTTCTTTGAATGTCCTGATGCCTGAAGGTAAGTGAGAGAACCATTCTATAGCATTACCTACTAAGCTCCTAGGGAATAGCCGCATCAGATAAGTATCATCATATGCAACCTCCATACAATGAACCTGGAATTCCCTAATGTGATCTTCAGGGTTTCCCGTCCCTCGATATTTGTCAAATTTAGGGATCTAAAATCCCTTAGGGAATGGTTTCATGTTTAGGCTCCTATCAAATGGATAGGGACACAAGTTGCTTTGTGTTTTGGTTGTCTACCCTGATTGAAGGTCAAGCACTTGTTGCGAGAGCAACCTGAGTTGTGTCGTCATATCATTTTGGGGATCAGGGGGTGGGATGAATGTGTTTTGAGGTGTTACAATCGTGGTTTGGATGGATGGGTTGGTTGGTGCATTGTTCAATGGTATCGGTATGTTGTGGCGGGCGAAGTAGGCTTCTACTTGCTTTTGGATAAACAATGCTTGTTGTTGCTCTTGTTGTTGTTGCGCTAGGATTTGTGCTTATTGTTGCGCTTGCTGTTGTTCCAACAACGCTTGTTGTTGTGCTTGTTGCTGTGCTTGTTGCTGTTCTAACAACGCTTGTTGTTCTGCTTGTTCTTGTTCCCACAACGCTTGTTGTTGGGCTGCCAATTCTGCCGCTTGTTGTTGTTCTTGGTATTGTTTTAATGCTTGTTGGTATGCTTGCAATTGCGTTGCTTGTGCAAGAAGTTGTGCTTGTGCTTGTGCTTGTTGTGCTTTCGCTTGAGCTTGTGCTTGGGCTTGCGCTTGTGTGGCTTGTTGCTGCAGTAATAGTTGTGCTTGAGCAACCCTTTGTGCTTGTAATGCTTGTGCGGCTTGGGCGGCTTGTTGTTGTTGCTGTTGCAATAAAGCTTGGTCTTTTTGTACTTGTTGCGCTTGTAATGTGGCTTGTGAAGCTTTGGTAGCTTGCCTAGCTTGAGTGGCTTGTTGCACGACTTTTTGTTTCTGCACTTGTTGGTATCCTCTTTGAAAAGCGGCTTGTAATGCAGCGTCAAATTGGTTTGATGTGGTGAACATTGGTGGTGGTGGGGGTGGTGGTGGGTTTGGAATGGTGGTAGATGATTTTGTGTTGTTTACGTGATTGGTGGATGGTGTTGTTGATGTGGTAAGTGGCATCGTTGACGTGATTGGCCCTTGAGAGACCATGTTTTGCAATGTTTTGGGGGTGTTTGATGATGTTGCCATTGCTTGTGTGTTTGTCGTTTGTTGGTGTGATGTCAACAATAAGTTTTGAGCATTTGGAAAAATGTTTTGATTGATATTGATACTCGGTAGAGGGGGAAGCCCTAAACCAAGGAGTGGTGTAGATGACAATGGTGATGGTGGGAGAGGTGGAAATGTAAGGGGGGTGAATCCTTGCGAGAGTGTTGTGGTGTTAAAAATTCCCCCTGGTCTGAATATGTCTCCCTCCTCTTGTGAATTTGTGAGGAGAGGTGTTTGTGGTGCTCCATAAAAAGATGTTGATGATGGGTCATAATGTAAAGTGAGAGGAACATTTTGGTGTAATGGATTATGGAGGATGTTTTGTTCCACTGTGGTGTTTGCGTCCAAGTTTTGGTTATTCATAAGGGGATGTGATTGAAGTGCATTGAGGAATGTGTTTCCCTTGTTAACGTTGGGTTGAGTTGGAGCAAATAATGTTGTGATTTGCGAGATATTTTTCGTGACGTTTTGAGATGGGGGTGTAGATGAAATGGGGATGGTGGATGAGATTGGTGGAAAAGATGTCTCTACTATAGTGCTCACATCAAAATCTGAAGGCAACTTGGCCCCTTGTTTTTCTAGTTCAAGCATGTACAATGAAGGGTTAAGTCTCATCATGATGTTGATGATTCTATGGTTGTCTAGATTTTGGAGCATTTCAGCTATTTGTTCGTGAGACATTCCAAAGGTAAGATCCTCCCCTTGGGTTTCCTCTTGTGGGTTTTGCGATGATGCTAGGAAGGCTAATTGTGAGATTTCCATCCCCAATGGGATTCATTTCAGGAGTGGTTTGGCTAAGATCACTTGAAGCGGGTGTTTCTTTGTTGGCTTCCATACTCTTCTTGTATTGAGATCTAGTTAGAACCATAAAACAGGGATCAATCTTCGAGAATATGGGAGATGAATCTCTTGATTCTTTGGATTAATCTATATTTTATGTCCCAAAGTGAAAGTTTTTAGGATGCAAAAGTGATGATGATATGATGATGATGTTTAAGGATGTTATGGATGTTTATGGGTGTTGTTTTTGGCTTTTGATAAATCTTGAATGAAATGCTAGGACTTTGGATTTTTGATTGGTTTGATTTTTGGATTTTGAGATTTTGTCCTTGATCTTGATTTGGATTTTGATTTTGAGCAAAAAGACCCTAAGATGTTTGATAATGATCTAAAGGATAGTTGTATTCAAAGGATGATGATTTGGATATGTGTGAGGAGAAGGATGCATCTACCCACACCTACCCAAACAAGATGATTGTTTCACTAAGTATATGAAGAAGGATTCATCTACATACACTAAGCTAGACAAGATGATTTGGATGACTTTGACTAAGGATATGCAAAAGGATGCATTTACACATTCCTAGCCAAAGGTGTTTTGATAAAATTTTTCAAGGACTCGGTCTCAATGATTTTGGTGTTTGCTTGATTTTTTCATAAAGCCTAGCACTTCAAGGATGATTTCAAGGTTTTTCAAAAGATGATTTGTGAGATGGATTTGATGTTTTGAAAGATGTATGAAAGAGGTTTGATTTGTTTTGATCCTTAGGTGAACCTAAAAAGACACTTTGTTTCCTAGACCTAGGTTTTGAAGAGCATGCATATGCTTCCTAAAGACCTTTGTAACCAAGAAATGATTTGAACATTTTGGATTTCCAATCAATGATTTGTGCTTTTTGGATTTGGAGTCTTCAACACACATGAAAGTTAATTTTTCTTCGCTTTGCTTAATGGATTTATTTTACAAAAAACACTCTCTTTGATTAAGGTTTCAAACTAAGATGTCCAATGCCTTAATTTCTTTAAACCCCACAAGATATTTTATGTGGAAATTCAATGAGCTTAAGGCAAGGTTTTTCCTATTGTTTACTCAAGAAGACAAATTGAGGTATAATCCAATGCTTAGGAACCTCTAAGGATGTGAATCCCCAGGGAAAGCAGTAACATATGGATTGATTCAATGATATTTGTCTTCAAAAGGGTTTGAAATTTTGAGAATCATGTTGAATGTTTGTTTGCAAAATGTTTTCGAATACCACACTGTGTTTTCAAATGAAGAACAAGTACAAGCCCTATGGATGTGTAAGACAATATTTGTTGGATTCCCACTTGGACAAGTCCAACTACGCTTATCTCTAGCGGATGGTTAGATGCTTGACCCCACTGGCTCCCCTCCACGGCTCATTATCGTCAATCGGGGCAGCCAAGCATCAACACCCATGAAACTCCCATGGCATGCTTTCCATCTCTACTAGAAGACCGTAAGAGTGTGGGGCGGCTCAGAATGACCGTTCTTGCACCAACAAATAGATTAAGGATTTTTGCAAATTCTAGCACATGGGTTCTAGTAAGGACTTTCCGTTCGTGGAGATTGACCCATTCGACAAGAGTCTCCTTTCGATCCATCTTGTCGGAGCCAACCACGTGATAATGGCGTTTAACCAATACCCACATTTATATCCCAGCTGGAAATACTCTTGGCTTTAGAGTGTTACCGGTTGAGTCGTTCCCTTGGGTGAGTACTTTTTCCCCAAGGACCCTTTCAAGATAAACAAAAGCAACAAAGACACAATCCGTAACTCAATCGATCTTTGATGGCACAAAGAAAGAGAATGTACCGAAAATGCCCCTACTTACACTCGCACAAGATGTTCAATTTTTAAGCCCAAATCAAAGTGTTTCAAAGCAATAAAATGTATTTTGAGTGTTTCTCTTGCACCCTAGATCGCACGAAGCACAAGGGGAGAGGATACGCACTCAAAAGACAAAAATCACACAATTCAAGCACTTGTTTGTTTTATAGCCTTCAAAGCAATTGTGAGTTCATTTTAAGCACCAAAATGAAGTGTGAGTTTTGATTGTTCAATTCTTAACCTCAAACAAAATCTAGTGAGTTTGTCCTAAGATTCATTTTAAGCCCTTTGCAATGAAAAATCAAATTGTTCTTTTTAGACCCAAATGAAAATTAGTGTTCTAAAACGAAAAGATAAACAATTTCGTGAAGTAGTGTTGATCAAACACTTAAAGCGTTTAAAAACACTTTGAGTTTTCAAAAAAAAATTCCCCTCGTTTCATTTTCGTTTGCTAGCCTTCTCCTTCGCTTTGTACCTTTTCCTCTTGCTTTTCCTTTGTACCTTGTGCCTTCGTTGTTTGTTTTGTACCTATAAATAACATAAATAAGAGTTAAGATGTAAGATATGGTTAAAATATATAAGGCATACCGCCTTTTTGAAAAAAAGGAACAAAATTATATTGTCAAAGCACATGATTAACTCAATGACTAATCTCAATAAAATTTTATTTTATCCTCACTTTCATAAAAGAATACCTAATTTCAAAACCCTATGTATATAAATTCTTAAATCTTCTATATTATTACCATCATATTATAAAGTCATAATACAGTGGCTAGCAAGCAAGTGAACAAAATCGTATCTCAAACGTTTAAAGAAGATTTCAAATGAATACTTATGCAGAAAGTCAACAACCATAAATGCAGCTTTTAGAAAGGAAGTGTTAGATCAAAACAAAAAGATCACAGACACAAAATTAAAGCTTCTGATCCTATAACTGTGCCCTGTAACTGTTGTATTAAATGTTTTGAATGATTTCAGCATTTACTCAAGGAACCAAATATCACTGTCTTCACAGCACTGCCTCGCCATTAGTCAATATTTGTCAGACGTTATAGTTGCAGCTGCTTAGGTAGATTTCCAAGAAACCAAATATCACTGCCTTTACAGTGCTGCCTCATCATCAGTCAATGTCTGTAAGAGGTTGTAGTTGCAACTGTTTTAGTAGATTCTATCAAAGATTAGGGACGCCTAGAGAAGACACGTGAACTACTCCATATCATACCCCATAGAAACATGCTCTCATAGAATGTAAAAAAGTTGAACATACTATTCACCTTGGACACTGTTCTTGCAAGATGATCAACACCAAACATGTTATGTAATGAACACAGTAAATAATAACATTTGACAGATATTGTACTTCATTTTGGAGCAATGCACTTGTTTGACAGAACTCTCCAATCAAATGTTATCCCATGGAACACAATAACTACATGATATTGACAGTCTTATAAAAAAAATTCTAGCAGATGTAATTTAGTAGTTATCCCATTATTTGGTGCGTAAAATTTTCCAACGCACTCCTTGCTAGAAAACAGTCAAAGTGTGTGACAGTCGACAGAAAGAGGGAGATGCACAAAGCCTCTATAGATATTAGAACAAAAAGATCTCGAATATCTGCCTTAATGCATTAAAGGAACTTATACGGTGGTAGCGGGTTAAATACGTTGCATCACAGCCAAACATTTTCAACAGAAAATTAATGAGAATAAACAACTTATTCGGCCATCGCCGCCTCATGCACTCGATTTGTAAGCTCACAAAATTCTCATTTATGACAAAGAGAAAACAACTTGTGCTATGTTGTAATGTTTGGCATATCGTAAAGGTAATGATTCTTGATTTTAGCACAGGGATATTTGACACTCTTTCTTTAAACCAATTGCTTAACCGTATGTTTAAGCTTTGTGGAATTGATTGACTGGTCAGACACTTACCATGAGGATGAGCTTTTACTTTGGACGGTTGAGGACAGTCAACCCTTTTCTACCGTGATTGACAGTAATGCTTATCTTACATATAGCAGAAGAATGAAGGAAGTGAAGGAATAATGACTTATGATTTTCAACCAAACCATGAAATACAGTGCTAGGATCTAAGCTATGTGCCAATTTGAGATTAGCAGTGACTATAGAAAAGACTCAAAATGAAATAAGTCATACTAATAAATGACCACATTATGTAATGGGGACTTTAATTACTGTCAGCCACGATAATACTAAAGTGCAGCGTCCAAACATCTTACAGCAACAAACTACAAATATCCAAGATTGGAGATTGCAAATCAATATTAAATCAAAATCTCAATGATACAACAAAATATTGAAAGAAAAACAATTTCAACAAACTGCATTAGAGATCACATTTAGCAGCAATAGTACGTTGTCAAATTTTTTTTTTTTTTTAACATTTTAAAGTATCTTCTTTTCCATAAAAGCAAGTAAAGCAACTAATGGTTAGTTGACACTTTTTCCCTCATTCTAGCGCCAAATGTGGTTGCTACAATCTGCAAAATGGCTAAAATGTCAATACACAATATTAGCAATACAACAAATTTTCACATCCATATGAAGTATTGAATCATGCTTCATAATGCAATCCAAACAACAAAATATCAACTAAACTAAGTGAAAGCACAAAGAAGCAAGAATCCAACTCTATCTCATATTGGATTGGTGTCACATGTGCTAGTGACCCTTTCCCAATCCTTGATTGATAAGCTTAGATGATGATGATGCAATGGAAATGATGAGAAAAATTAGTTCTCAAGGAGAGTAACTTTGCATATGCTTTTTGGATGAAATTGTGGAGGATTTTCTTGAGGATGAAGCACCTATTTAAGGATTTTCAAAATGCTAAGTGTTGTAGAGAGACCAATGTGGGACTAAGATTAGACAAATGAAAGAAGGACACTTGTCAAGTGGTGATTGGTTGATGTATGTGCAAGATTTGGGAAGAGTGCCCATGAGAGGGAGAATTTGAATTAAAATTTGAGAGTAAATGCTAAGTGGGGGACAAGAAAATGAGCAATAAATGCAATGTTGGAGGAGAAAATCAACTTTCCTTTGAATTCAAAGTTGAGGGAATATTCCCCATAAATGCCATGTTGATGGAAAATCTTGAATTTAATAAATCAATAAATTGATTTATTTGTGCAAGTGGCTAAATCTAGAGAATGCAAGTGGGTGAGATTAATATTTAATCAGGGTTAGATTAAATAGATGATGATTATGCTGATTTAATGCTGATTAGGTGAGTTGACTTTTAAGACTTTGATATTTGATTTATTTAAATCAGAAAATGATGGAATATGATTTAGGATTTGATTTAAATAAATGTTTGACCTATTTAATTAAAGGGATGATGTTTGATTTATTAAAAGGCTGATGATAATGTTTATTTGATAAATGACCTTAGGAAATGATATTATTTAATGAATGGATGAAAGTGATGAATGGACCTAATGTGAGACCTAGTTCGGTTGATGAATGAACCTGATCAAATGCAGAATGTTAATTTTGCATGTCTACAGTACCTAGGTGGCCTTGTTTCACCCACAACTGACTTGGAGTGCCCAAAAATTGTTCAAATATACTTGGGAGGCTTAGCTCCTAGTGAGGTAGCCTAGTAGCACAATGGGGCAGCTTGGTAATTAGTGGGGCAGCTTGGTTTGTAGGGAAAAAAGTTCAAAATTTAGTCTAACATTGTTGGGTGGCCTAGTCCTATGGTTGGGTGACCTAGTTCCCCATAAAAAAAAAATAGAATATTAACCCTCTTAACCATGCTTATCCAGTGATTTTCTTAGCCTAATGACACTAATGAATAATTTGTATGCCTTGTATTTTTCCCATTCAGGTTGTGTTAGTTGTCAAAACCCTTTAAAAAAACCTAGTCAAGTTTCCATGTTTCAATACTTGATCTTTCTTCATTGTTGTGAGGCCTCATATGAGAAAGCCATGTAAACATATTTTTTTCCTCATGTTATCAAGGGTTTAATGGTGTTTTGTGCATGTCACTTTTGGTTTTCATTGAGAACTTGTGGCTTCTCTTGCCTTGTTTTGAATTCCTTCTTTTGAATTTGATTGGTTGTCAAACCTAAGGTTAGGAAGATTATGTACGTAGTCTTGTGAAGTCTTGGGAAGGTTTTGATCCTTCTTGGTTGGATTTTTTGGTGTCCTCAAAAGTCCTCTTAGGTCATTGAGTGTGGTGGAGTATTATTATTCCACTTGTGTAGGGCGCTACCACAATAATGGGTTACACTTTTTGGGACATCCTGATTTTTGCCTGAAATCAAATATTTTTAAAATACAATGATTTATGACTTTAAAAGGTTCCATTTAAATTATTTGAATTAAGAGAGTTGATCAAACCCCAGATCAGCCCTTGGATAGAACCTTTTGTTAGATTTAAAATACATACACCTACTAATTGGAGTCTCCTCTACACCTATCAAAATGCTGATAAAAACTACTTTTAGGAGTTGCAGCTTTTGGAGTGATCCAGAGTAGATTCGTTTTAAAAATTTATGTTTTGTAATCCCTCTGGATTTTTAATGCATAAAGCTTTTAAAATTTATAATTTTAAAATATGTTTGATTATTATATTTTTATTTCTAGCCTTCTTTGTGAATGTAGGATTTTTCAATGAACATCCAAATTCTTCATTTCCGCAGGAAAAAAAGATGGAATGGAAAAGGGTTCTGGAAATGCGTATTGCGCTGGGTGTCGCAATTTCAGACAAAGGAATAAGAGTTGAGTTCCAGATGGATGGGATTAATGTGGATAGAGTGCACCTCTGATAGAGAGAATTATAATTATGCTGACTTGGAAAATTAATTAAAAAATATATATGTAACCAAAAATAATGAAAAAATATCCATTCCCTAGATATTGTTGTGAAAATTTTGTATTTTAAAAATTAGAATTTTATCCTATCTATAAAAAAAGTTATGTGGGCCGAAGTAAACATCACTTTTTAAAAATGCTGATTAGTAGAAAAAAATAAGTTATTAAAAATTACATAAAATGATTCACAATTTTTTTATTTTATTTTTTTTTAAAATATAATTAGAATCTACACAAAATATCCAACAAATAACTAGTTTGATTCATCTTCAAAACCTTAATGGTTTAGCTACTATAGGTATAAGAAAGTGAATGTCTGGTGAAAAATCTTGATTTTAATGTCAAGTTTGGCCAAAAATTGTAACCCATTATTATGGGATCACCCTGTGATGCCGCGTTGTGATAGGACATCTTGGGAAGCGTGAGGTTGTCTGGAAGTGACTCGTTGTCATTCTTGTTTGTGGTGATTTATGCCTCTTGGTTAGATAACATCTTGTGAATGTTTACCTCTATGTTTAGATTTATTTAGTGTGTATGGATGTGGATTATAGGTTGATATTCCCTCATCTTATCCTAGTATGGTGTTGTGAGAGAACGCAGTCATGGTTTAGTAATCGTTCGATGTGTAGGTGTTGTCCTCTCTCTCTCTCTCTCATATGTTCATTGTGATGGATTTATCCCATGATTGGTTAGTCTTTTGCTATTGCAAACTTTCTTATGAAATGGTGAAGTTTTCTTGTTGTTCTTGTCATTATGTCATTGTGACACTTGTATGCATGTTTTTGTACAAGTGTGACATGTCATTGTTGCGTTATCAGTGTTTTCCTTGTTTCAAAAAATAAAGTTGTTCTATCAGGTTTTGTTTTGAGCTTGTTAGCTTGGGGAATTATATCTAGTATCATAGCCTATTTTGCAACACTAATGTCTTTGGTTCATGTTCTTTCCCATGTGGTTGTTGGTTGTTGGTACATGATCACTCAAGTGCTTTTCTTGGTGAGTCAGTGTTTGGATTCTTGCATGGATGCCTTGGGTGGCATTTTGGAGGGTTTTAGTGTGAACTAACCTGTGCAGTGAGTTTGAGGAGGAAGAGTGCCTCCTATGGCCTAACAAATTTGAAAAATATGGGAAGATACCCCTAGTTGAGAGTCTCTCGAGTGGGGAATGATCACTCTCTAGTGTGTTGCTTGCTATGTGAGAGCTTTGGTCGGGTCTTTGCATGTGTGGGTGTGTTGTTAGTAGAAAGTATTGTTTTCATTTTTCTATAACATGATATGTTTGGTAAATGCTTGCTTGTGAGGGTTAGTTAGACCCTTTAGTTGTCAAGAAGTGCTTTCATGTGTGATTGACATCTTGATATACCAATCATTGCTTAGTGTGAATGTGTAATGAACCTTGAGTGGTCTTGTTTATTCTTACATGGATGTTGTAGACACCAAAATTTGATCATTCCCATATGATCGAATTTCCTCCTTTATTCATCAATTCTGTCAATATTAATCTATTTAATTAATATTGTGCTTCTCACATAAGACTCTTAAAGTGTTTAATTTAATAATTAAATACTTTATTTAAGGCTTTTATTTTCTCTAAATTAAATAAATACACCAATTTATTTAATTTAGTCATCCTAATCTATTGAATTAAAATCAATTTAAAATTCCTCTTTTCTCACTCCTTGTCACATCCTCCATAATCCATCTCTAATATGAATTAATTTAGTTAATTCATATTTAGGGTGTGCATCCTCTTAATCAAATATTAATGTCACATCCTCCTACATTTGCCACTTGTATCTAATCTTCCATTAATTATCATAATCAAGTGTTCGCACAACTTTAATCAAAGGCATTAACCATTTTTAGCACCACTTTTTGGTCAATTCTTCCATTTTTCCTTTTTGGACATTGACCCTCCTCCCCATGAGAATTTTTAATTCTCATTTATTCATCTTATGTCTCTCTCCTCCCCATGTGAATTTTTAATTCACATTTTGTCTTTCCAAGGCTTCTAGAACCTTGGACTTGTCACAATCTCCACATGTGACCAAGTCCCACCTTTTTGGAGCCCACCTTTTATCCTTTAGACTCTCCCAAGAATGTGAATTTTTAATTCACACTTATTTCTCCAACCACTTCTCCTTTTCCCATAGGGATTTTTGAGGAATTCCAAAATTCCTCAAATGTCCCTTTCATTCTCACTTGGGGACAAGAAATCCCCTTTTGAGGAAATCTTCTCACTCCCTAAGGTACTTGGAAGGTACTTGTCCTTCCTCCACCTCATGTACCTTTTGGCCACCTCATTCACACCTCATCTCCTCTTAGCCATCTCACAATCCACATGTCATGATGTGAGGGCTTGTGAGTCCTCAACTCACCTTAGCCCTTCATCTTGGCCTTGTTGGATAAATCCCAACCATTCAATTCTCTAGAGAATTCAAGTTTCTCTATAAATACCCCCTCCTTAAGGGCATTTAAGAACACTTAGCCATTTTATAACTACATGCTGCCATTTTGTGTACTCATCTAACCTTCAATTACATTCACTTGCATTTACATCCAACCACATAGTAAAATCCTCTATTTAGCCACATCAAGAGCCATCAAGGAGCATACATATCAATCCAAATCAAGGGCCAACCAAGGAGTTTCAGCTGCAAGAAGGAAGGTATATCATTTGTCTTCATTTAGCACTTTCCTCTTTGTATTTTCAAATTCCTTAGGCTAATCTTCAGGTGTTCCATTATGTTTTCCATTGCATTTTAATTGCTTAGAATAGGTTAAACATTTTGGTATCACATTTCTGGCATGCCCGGTGGGACCCACAAACGGGTTCCTATACTTCACGTTTGCTGTTGTTGAGATTTTTGCAGGAACATGTCATAGTGGGGCGATTATGCCCCTGTTTTTACTGCAGTGGGGCGATTAGGCCCCTATTTTTACCGCAGTGGGGTGATTACGCCCTTGTTTTTACTGCAGTAGGGCAATTACGCCCTGTCTTACCGCAGTGGGGCGATTACACCCCTATTTTTACCGCAGTGAGGCGATTGCGCCCCCTTGGGTTGAAAACTATTTTTTGTGCTAATACTTTACTGCAGTGGGGCGATTATGCCCTCTTGGCTGAAAACTATTTTTTGTGCTAATATTTTTCTACAGTGGGGCAATTACGCCCTCTTGACTGAAAACTATTTTTTGTGCTAATATTTTTCTACAGTGGGGCAATTACACCCTCTTGGCTGAAAACGATTTTTTGTGCTAATATTTTTTTGCAGTGGGGCGATTACGCCCTCTTGGCTGAAAACTATTTTTTGTGCTAATATTTTTCTGCAGTGGGGCGATTACGCCCTCTTGGCTGAAAACTATTTTTTGTGCTAATATTTTTCTGCAGTGGGGCGATTACGCCCTCTTGGCTGAAAACTATTTTTTGTGCTAATATTTTTTTGCAGTGGGGCGATTACACCCTCTTGGCTGAAAACTACTTTCTGTGCTAACACTTTTATGCAGTGAGGCGATTACGCCCTCTTGGCTGAAAATTATTTTTTGGTGCTAACATTTACTATAGTGAGGCGATTACGCCCTCTTGGCTGAAAATTGTTTTTTGGTGCTAACATTTACTGTAGTGAGGCGATTACGCCCCCTTGGGCTGAAAACTACTTTATGTGCTAACACTTTTCTGCAGTAAGGCGATTACGCCCTCTTAGCTGAAAATTGATTTTTGGTGGTAGCATTTACTACAGTGAGGCGATTACGCCCTTTTGGCTGAAAATTATTTTTTGGTGCTAACATTTACTGCAGTGAGACGATTACGCCCCCTTGGGATGAAAACTACTTTCTGTGCTAACACTTTTCTGCAGTGAGGCGATTACGCCCTCTTGGCTGAAAATTGTTTTTTGGTGCTAACATATATTGCAGTGAGGCGATTATGCCCCCTTGGGCTGAAAACTACTTTCTGTGCTAACACTTTTCTGTAGTGAGGCGATTACGCCCTCTTGGCTAAAAATTGTTTTTTAGTGCTAACATTTATTGCAGTGAGGCGATTACGCCCTCTTGGCTGAAAATTATTTTTTGGTGCTAACATTTCATCACAGTTGAGGGCTTAGCATTTCACGCCCCTTGGCTGAAAACCACTTTCCAAGTAACATCTTTTCAAGAAGGAAGCCATTTACTTCTTTAAATAAAAAACATAGCAACATTTACCCAGTTGGAGTACTCGTTACCCGTTAAAGGGGATTAATAAGCCCCCTGCTTTTACTGCAGCGAGGCAATTACTCTCTCAATTTAGAAAACTATTTTTTCGGTGCTAACATTTCATCGGGTAGTGAGGCAACTCCTTTGCTAAAACTACTTTATGTGCTAACACTTTTCTCAAGTAGTTGAGCGACACGCCTCTTGGTTGAAAATTGCTTTTTAAGACATCAGAGGAGGGGCTTGTATTACTGGCTGAAATTTTGTTACCACTTTTTCGGGAAAGAAGTAAATACGCTCGGTGCTTTTTACCAGCAATATTACACTTCTGTTTTTTACCTTCCGCAGCAGCTTATTACGCTCGATTTGTCAGCAGTTGAGGCGATTATGCCCCCTGCTAATTACTGAGGTGATTACACCCTTTGATTTGTTGCAAAAGTGGCTGAGCATCAAGGCCTGGAAGGTAAAACTATTATCTTGGCTTCAGTTTTCTTTGCTATTTTCTCACTAACATTGTTCTTGCAAGGATACATGTGTTTTTGCTAACCTTTTGCAGCATATTCTTGTGAAGTTGATGGAGGAAGCAAGATAAAGTTCATCTAACATTTGCTTGCAGAGCTATCCATTTGCTCAAACTTTTTAAATTATCCTTGTTGTTTGCATTAATCTAAGAACATAGTTTAATTAGAGGGAGTAATATTCATTGCTTGTTGTGCTTATCTTTTTGTGTTACCCAAAGGGGGCATTAGCTTGTTTTCACTTTCCCCTTACACTTCGTGTGAGCCTGGAGAGTAGTTGGAAATGGTTAGTGCTTTCTTTATAGTGGGACTCCGCTGGGGATTTCCATCACCCCAAGGACGATTCCAACCACGCTTCGCACCCACAAGGTATATAAGGGGAGAGCTTAAAGCAAAAATTCCCCAATCCGCCACGTCAGACCAAGGTAGAGCATCGGCTAGGTGATAATTTGATAGACGCGGAAGAGCTGGTCTGAGTCCTTTAGTATCTCTCACCGGGTTCCCTGGACTCACGCCAGGACGGGTCGGGTGTTCATAGCCAGGTCTCAATGTACTCAAGAGTATTGAGGGACTCCCTCAGACACCTTGTGCATCCTAGATTAAGACCTCTTTGGCCATACCCTTAACACTAATCATAGGATTGTGTTTGCTTGAGAGTTTTTTCTTGTGAGAAACTAGTGAAATTTTGACAATTTGGCCTTATCATTGTCATTTTAAAGTCCTTGCCATAGTCATTTTCATCAAACCAAGCCTCTATTTTTACTGCAGTGAGGCGATTACGCCTCTATTTTTACCACAATGGGGCGATTACGCCCCTGATTTACCGCAGTGAGGTGATTACGCCCCTATTTTTACCACAGTGAGGCGATTACGCCCCTGATTTACCGCAGTGAGGCGATTACGCCCCTGGTTTGCTGCAGAGGGGCGAATTTTCCCTCCTGAACACCTGAAATCGCCCCATTTGGATCCATTTAGCCTCTAAACCATCATTTAACCATTCCCAACCATTATCTCATCATCCTAAGCCTCTGTTTTGTCACTCTAAACCTCCAAAAACCTCCATTTGACCATTTTAAACCTTCATCTCATCATTCCAAACTTTTGTTTAACCATTCTAAATCCCCATTCATTCTCCACAATTATCTTCAATCCACCCGTTCACTTTAATCTTTCCCTAATCCATTCAAAAGTCCATACCCTCACTTAACGAATGCCATAATTTTTACCATTTGCATCACCAAACACCACCCATAACCAAACCGTCCTAACCTTGTATTACAAAGTGGTTACCCCAAATTGACCATAGTACTTGAACTTGATTACTAGTCTCTAACTTCGACCCAAATCAATTTGCTTCCATCTTGAGGTGAATTTGGTGTCGCAAGTTATCATCCTCAGCCCAATCAATCCATTCCTACCTTAAGGTGGATTCGGTGTCGTGATCATCCTCTTAATCAATTAGAGCTCTTAGTCATTAAGGGTAACCTCCTTTGGTTAAACTCAAGGTCTCTCTCACATCTTTTATCATCCAATCATACACATCCAATCATCCAAATCTATCAAAATTGATCATTCGATCAAATTATCCAATCAATCAAATCACATCCGGTCAACCAATGCAATCCTATTGATCCAATCCAATTCGATCAAAATCCAAGTCCGATCCCATCAAAATCCGATCCAATCCAATATATCCAAACAAAGTCTGATCCAAATCCAAACCCCATCCAAACCAAATCTCATCCAATCATAATCAAATCATTCATCAAAAGCATTTTTATAATCCACTCATAGCACATTTCAATGCCCGTTCAGACCCGATCACAAGCAAAGAAAATGGCCGACACTCAAGCTCAGAATGCCCAATCAAACAACCCTCAAGATCCCAACAACACAATGAACGTCTCATCAGATCCTAACAAGGGTACCAACATCCCTCACGATCCTCATAATGGTACTTCATCGCACTCTAATACTGAGAATCATAATAACTCGCCACATGGTGAAGAGAGTATGGTTAATCAACCTGAACTCACACTTGAGGAACATTTTAGTAATCCTGCCAATGTGCAAATGATTGGCCGTTTGCTTGAAAAACATGGGGAAGAAATCTTGGCCCACCTAATTAAGAAGGGTGTCAAACCCCCCTTGAATGTTGACTTGTCCAAATATAAGGGTGCCCCATCTAACGTACTCCAAGGTTCACAAAATGCACCAGAAGGTTCATACTTCTCCAATGTTCCTCCAGTTGAGGGTTGGCATCAACCTGAATTTGGCAATGTCGTTCTCTATCAGGTTAACTATCCCCCACACGTTTCGGCCTCAGTTATGGGAGGTCCTCAAGTGCCTGATCCCAATAATCCTTTTGCCTATGGTATGTTGCAAAATGTTCCACCACCTCTGCCATTAACGTTAACAACACCCCCTCCTCCGAATCAACCTACAGTCAACGTTGGGGGCACCTCCTTTTCCACATCACTTCGACCTCCTGGGACCATAAATCTACCATCTCAACAGATTCACCAACCCAACATTCCACCTCAATTACCTCCACAAAGCACACCCCAGCTGAACGTTTCAGGTGGTACCCAACAACCCCCTTTACAAAAAACTTCTACACTACCTCCGCCATCTCATCCACAACAACCTATACATAATACTTTGGACTCTTCACAACAACCACCCTACCAACCACAAGGCAATCCATCTCGACCTATTGCTCAGACTATATCCCCCTTTCTCGCATCCATTTTGCGTCCACAGGCTCAACCAAAACACAATATCCCATCTCGGCCCACACAACATTTGATGTCACAACAACAACCCCCCCAATACTACTACTATCACAATCAGCAACAATTTCACCAACAACTGCTTTATGCGACCTCCCAACAATCACAACAATACCCTCAACACCAACATTGAACCAACATGCAACGTCCCATCCAAGTTCCTCAACAAACTACCCCACACTTTTATCAAACAAATCCGTACTATCCCCCACAACAACAGCCCTCATATCAACAAAATCCTCTGTCTTACCAGTAAGCCATATCATCATCCAACCATCCAAATCCCTATTTCAACAATCTGACGTCCTTTCAGCAGGATCCTTTATCATCCTATCGTCAATATCCCCCCAACTCGCCACCAGCTAGCTCGGATTTTTTGGAAATCAAAGCCGCACTTAAGGACCTTCAAGCCGGGGCTACCAAACAATCATTCAA
>VDFB02089673.1:0-25313 GCA_007258455.2 Sequoia sempervirens
AATTTGATGATTGCACACTAAGTGTTTGACATAATGCCATAGACTGTATCAACATAATAGTTCAATGCACTTTCATTTCCAGCTTGTAGTTGCTTTGGGAAATCAGAAATATTGGCATTGCACTTTCATTTCAGTCAAATAATATTGCATTTCCATCGGGCAAAAGAAAACAAAAAAAAATAGTAGCACATTCCAGCTGGTAAGCAAACTGTTTGAAGAAATGTCCAGTTGCTGAAATTAAAAATTTAAGCCAGATTTTGCAAGGAATATTACAGACCTTTGTTCAAACAACTCCCAGCAGCAGATTTCCTTTTATTCCAGTTGCCCCTAACTGCAAAATTTGCCAACCTACCATTAACATGTATGCCAGGCATTTACCAGATGGTGGTTATTTAGATCCTCACAGCCAGCTTTCATCCTTTCAAGGCTGCTGCTAGTAAAAGAAAGTTGCCTGATCATTGGATGCTTCATTGTGAATCCCCTGCCTTCCTTCAAACAGCCTGCTCTCACAAGCAACTATCTTTTACCAAACTTTGTGATGTGCTGTTTCAGTGGACTTGGCTCTGGAGAAGACAGAGACAATGGAAGCCCCTGCATGGAAAAGACAAGCAGAAGAAATACCAACTGTCACAAGCAAAATGATTCACTCACCACATTTTTCAAAATTTGATGCTGCTTTCTGTATGAAATGAAAACAAATGACCATTTTATTTGTCTAGTTCTTGTGTCACTTATGCGTTCTTTCTTTTCCGTGTATTAGATAAGTTATGGTTTTATTTGGTTCTCAAGTTTCTCTTGTGATCTCTAAGTTCTGTACTCAAGACATATCAGTTTGGGATTTCTTTGTAGATCTTACTACTGGTATGGTATCCACACAATATCAGATACCCTGCAGTTTGTTTATAAATGGGCTTTTACTTATATAACTACAATCTTCTTTTCGATGATGAAATAAAACAAAAGCATCAAGTTGCTTTTCTTTTTTCTTTTCATAATCCATTGGTTATTAATATTGAAACAAAATGTCTAAATCTTTATTTGATTAATTTAATGTTATTTTTTTTCTGCCTTGAAGTATAGTTTCCTAAGGTATTTCATATTTGCATCTTATGTTTTAAGTTTAAAGCACTGTTTTCTCACAAGCACTGCTGTTGCGATACTTTAGGGCTGAAGGAATGAGTGTGTTTGTTGTTCCCTAATTAATCCAGCTTCAAAATGGTACCTATTTGGGCTATTTTGATTCCTTCCATTCTCTTAGCAGAAATCATTTTGTGCTCTTAACACCTCACGTTTTTAGATTTCATTTCATTTCAAACATTTCAGGATTTTTTTTCTGTTTTCAAATAATTGTATGATATTTTTAGAAAACAGCTGAAATCAGTTCCTTCTGATTCAATAGCAGTCTGTTGGATTATCAGAATATTCTCTCTGATTTGTGCATCACAAATTTTCATAATTTTGTCGTAAGGTGTCACTGATGATTGTTTGCTAACTTATGATTCTTTTTGCCTTGATAGAGGAGAATTTATCTTCAAATTCAACAATTGATTTCATTAAAAAACGTGGAAATATAGATAGAATTCCTCAGGTATTATACCCAGGCTTAACACTGTAAATATTATTGAATGCATTTAGAAATAGATTGAAATTGCACAGTTCAACTCCTGAAAACATCTCAAGCGTAATCCTTGTGTTTTTGTTGTATGCAGGTTTTAGGAATTATCAAGACATGCATGCCAAACAAGTTAGGTAGTGTGTTTGTCACATTGAAGGTAAAATGCTTCTTTTGATAAATGAAGGTCTTATTGGATCAAATTCTGAATTAGTGTGTAAATTGAGATCATTTTTTCCTTTTATAGGATCCTAGTGGAACCATTGGTGGTAGCATACATCATAAAGTCATGGAAGAATCACAATTTTTCAGGGATATTTCAGTTGGTGCTGTGCTTCTTCTCCGTCAGGTGCTTATTATCTTTATTGTGCTTAATATTGTTTTCAAGATGGTATACATTATTAATGTTTGGTGCAGAAAGAGCACTTAGGGGTTTGCTGATAGAAACAAATGTATTGCATGAAAAGCAGCTTAGAAAAAGAGCAGAATTTGCCATTTATTTTAAACCACATTCTTTGTTATTTCTCACTTGATATTAAGTTACAGTGTAGAACAATTTGGATTTGCAGGTGGTGGTGTTTTCTCCAACTCCCTGGGCACACTATTTGAATATTACCTTGACCAATATTGTGAAGGTATTTTTTTTTTCATTTTCTAAATTTGATTGTAATTTGAAGTAAAATTTCTTAGAAAAATAAGGCAGTCTTGACTGTGCATGACAAGGACTACTGTGCATATTTACATGTTTATACGTATACTGTTTATCAAATTTATTTAATGTTGGGTTACACCTTTGTTCTAGGCTGGTGTGCCATTTTTAACATTACTATTGTTCAAACTGTGAGTTGCACAATATTTTTGAAGATCGCTACTGTGCATAATGCATCCACAATACTTTAGTTTTTGACATGCTTTTTGTGTCTAAAATGATTCCCTCTATCGGGAGATTGTTCAACTCGAGTAAAGTGAATTAAGCAAACTTATCTTTCACACCCATGGTACTTCTGGTAGCAGGTAAATTTATATTTACTTCGTTTCCATTATTATGTATTGTAAGAAATTGATGATTCTAGAGAGTTTATTTGTGTCTGTGTGTTTGCATTGTTTCTGGTATGCACTCACAATATGGTTGACCAATGACAACTAACATTGGATTCTAACAGGGAATCATGGTAAATAATATATTAGTAGTGGCGCATCACATAATATAATTCCAAACTAATTAACATATACATTTCTTAGACTTTTATACCATTATGTACCTTTTTGTGTGTCTTACAAAAACTCTGCATCTTTTGGTTGCTGGTGATGATCAAATGTTTTTTGTGATGACAATCGCCTTTTGGTTGGAAAACAAATTCTATCTAGTCTAAAAAATTATGAATATTTCAAAGAAGAGGAGGGCAAACAAGATCCATACTGAAAAATCCTATCTATGAAGGAAATATTTACACCCCCTTTATTCAATTCAAGCCAATGCTCATTACTTAGTATTGGAAAAGGAAAAGGACCCAGCCAATGATGGAGGCTATTTCAATATGAAGCAAAGTGCCCAACCTGTGGAGTGTTTATAAGTTCATGTACCATTGGTTGTTCAGCCCCCATGGTTTGGATATTCTCTTTTCATCAAGATATACTTTAAAATATAATAAGTCTATAGAGTAGGAATGTAGATATATAAACAAGAAATAGTCCAAGGCACACTGCTCCCCAGAAGTAATATGAAATAGACCTTGAATCAATTTTATTAGCATTAACCAATATATGTTGTAAAGAGGTTTCTGTATTCTGTGACTCATGTCAAGCATTCACTTTTATGCCTTTGATACCAGCTTCTGCAAATCTTAAATTTCTTCCTATTGCTTCATACTTTTTTGGTTACATTTCATATCTTAGGGTCTTTTTAGCCTAGAACTTCACTTTTATAACTGGTTGATCTTTCTAAGTCCAATTGATTGACTTTGGTCATTTGTGGATAGTAATACATTTTATTTTCCTTCATATGACAAAGCCTCTTATTTATAGGTTTTGATAACCAAAAAATTACATCTGTAGTACCTTACTACCTAGAAATGACTACTCTTTTTTGCTATGTTCCACTAAGTTTTTGGGACGGGGGATGTTGGGACGTGTTTTGGGGATGGATATTTTTGAGGCCATTTTTGGGGACGGTAGGGGACGGCTATATACAAAATACAGAAAATTTTAAAAATATAGGGGAATTTCAAATATTCATATGATAACATTGATAACAATGACAATGCATTCATCATATTGACATATACATTATAGAATCCTTAAAACACAACAATTGAGTTCACATGAGAGTCAAACAAATTAATATTTAATTGCTTCCATAATTCATTGTCAACGTGCATATGATATAAAATTAAAAAAATTTAAAATAGTAATACACCAAAATGCCCAAAGGCTACAAGTTTGAACTACAAATGTCAAAATGACAAAGTCGCAAAAAAATAGTGATAGAAAGTATGTGGCTGCCTCTAATTGACATCTCCCAACATTGCATCAAAATCGGAGTTTGAGTTTGAGTCGCTGTCACTATGGGGGCCTGCCTGATCTAATGAAACTCCAACTAATCCCTCGTGTCTCCTCCTCATCAATCTGGGTGGTGTTCTTGTTGTCAAATAAGGTTTGCACTCCTTGCTAAGCTATGAACTCAGCAACCTATTGGACACATGGGAATACTTCGAGGTTGTGGGTGACTGTGGAATGAAGTGGACCTCCAGATTATGGGCTGGTTCCTTAAGATAACTTGAAAATACTAAAAAATGACAAGGAAAAGAGTAAGAAGGATAAGCTTGGAAATTTAAAACTCATCACTAATGTGATACACCAAAGATAAAAATCCGACAATACCGAAACTCACGTAAATCTCAATAGTTAAAACAATCTCACAACACAGAGATTTATGTCTGCAAAAATGATTCTATGTAAGGTTCTGACTGTTCTAATGCTTAACACAAGGAAAACGATGATGTTTTCACAAATATAAATGCAATAGAAAGAGATCACTAACATAAACTTGCACTATTAATTCTTTGCATCCAATACTGAAGGAATCTGATAAAATAAAGGATTACACAGAATTTTATCATGCAACTCACAACCAACACTAAAACAACAAAGGAAATCGATGAAGGAAATGACTTTCTATTGAGAAAAAAGGAGTTTTGTATTACAAATCTGTAGTATTCATAAAATGAGTTACAAAGTCTGAAATGCTCTTTCAGCAATCTCTTAATCAAGAACTCCTCTTTACAAAGAAGCAAAAATTCCATATATACAACAAAAAACTAAAAAGTGTCGGCCTCTGCCCTAGGGTTTACAAAAAATGAGTCGGTTCCTGAACACGTCGGCCCTCAGATCTTTTGGACTAAAGTTAATGCTGAATTCAATGTGCCTCCCCCGTGTCCATGTCGGTGAAGGATCGCTCCAAGGATGGCCTTTTAGATCTTTTGCAACCATCGCATTAACTTCTAGCCTCCGTGTCCACTCTCGAGAGCTTCATTAGAGCCGCTTTGAATGATCTGCAGCATTATCATAAATGTCGATTGACCTTTGCCAGTAGACATCACAGCTGTCATTGTGACTCGCGGCCTCTTCCCCTTCGGCTTTCTTCTTGCTCTAGATCTTCCTGCAAGTTGACCTCCTTGAGAAACAGCATCAGATTTATCCTGCTTAGATCTTTACAGACGAACACCATTGTCCACCAAATTGATTCATCATCTCATTCACAGAGCAGATCCATACCGCTCACATTCCGTTGATCTTCTTCACAGGACGGTCACCACAGTCAAACTACCATTGGTTCGCCCTTAGCTTCCTCTGATTGGTTGAACAGACACCACGTAAGATTTTTAGGCGGTCAAAAGTCATTCAAACAGAATCACATGTCGGTGAAACACTAGCCGTGTCTCACCGATGCGATTATACTCCACAACAGTAATCGTCATAGCTTAGAACTCACGGGCAAGACTTCACATCGAAATTTAAGAGTTATATCAATATCCCAAAACCATCGCAAGACTATCGCCGCAAGAGGTCATACCGTAGGAGACCTAGGTGTCTCTCAACCCCAACTGATGCTAAGAATGCAATTTGATAATTTGGTGTTTGCTGGTTTTGAAATGTTTTGTGTTTTTTTGTGATTTTTGCTTGAATAGAACTTGTACGATTTTGCATAAGATGACTCTAGAAGGTATATAAAATTCGAGATTGCGATTCTGAAGTAAACCAACTCCTAACTAAGGCCAAATGACTTTATTTATCTTGCAAAATGATTACAATAATGGATCTATGACATGCAAGTAAAAAGGCAAACGTACATGATAAAAAAACAGCTAATATATGAATCAAGAAACCTGGTTTTTTATTTGCAGCAAGCTTGTACAGCCTGGAGTTGCAATAATTCTGCCCAGAACTGTTGTTACAACATTATCAATGGCAGCTGGTATGAACTGCAGAGTTTCCCCATGAAGTTCCTTCAAATACTTATCAAGATCTTCACAAATAAGCACAATACCATAGCAAACACTATTCACGCATACTGTAGCGCGGGTACTGTAGCAGCAAAGAAAATTATTCAACAATGCTTAATGTCTTCAACGTTGATCTTCATACCTTGATCTGCAATGAAATAATTCTTAAAAACCCTTACAAAATACTGTAGCGGCACTGTAGCAATACTGTTCATGTACTGTAGCATTACTGTTCACGTGCACTGTAGCGTTACTATTCATGTGCACTGTAGCGGTTACTGTAGCAGCCAACAAACCCTTTTCAAACTGCTCAAGAAACTTGAATAAAACTTCTCAAATATGCTCTGTAATGACTCCTGTGTGAAGCCACTCAACTGACAATCTTCAACTGGTATTTCACAGCCTCAGTATGTCTGATTCTGAAGAGTTGATGTTCTCCAAAACCTAATTGCAAAAACCCTTGTTTCTCCAACTCCAAATGTTCTCAGAGAGAAAAGACAAAATTTGAATAATCAATCAATAATGAGTTCTATTCTGTCTTTGAGAAATAAATACCTCTCTCAAAAATTCGACCCCCTTCAAAAAAGTAGTTTAAATGCATTTAATAATATAAAATTCGCCTCTTTTGAACTTAGGCAATTTTATTAATAAATGGTGTCTTTTAAAATGAGTAATAAATACTCATTTAATATTAATTTTACTCCACTATTATAAAGTATTAAATACTTTATAATTCGCCATAATTAATATTTTAATATTTCACTTAAAGTGACTTTATAATATAAAGTCATAATAATAATTATTTAATTATTATTGTGCTCCATTATTCTCCATTTGCTCAACAAACTACAACCGGGTCGAAACTCCAGATATCCAATCGAGCTAGGTGCCCCCGCCGAAATAGTAACCCTGATGACCTAACTTACTATAAATAGTAAGTGTCTGAATAGCACTCTGTAAGCATCTGCAAAGGCCCAAACCTGAATCAAGCTGAGTAATGTCCCAAATCACCGGGTAACTGCCACATGGGACCCTCTATCCGCATATTATTAGCCTACAAGGACCGAATAGGCTAACCACTCAACTCCGATGCTCGCAAAATGGGGACATTATATAATCGAAAAGTACCGACAGATAATGCATTCCATTTAGGACTATTGATTAAGAGTCTCGGGCGATGTTCAAGACGAACATTACCCATCGGGAAGACAAACAAGTCGGGACAAGGTCTCAGCGAGCTCCTATTAGTCACACCGAAGAGCTAAACCATCAGCGAGACTTTATCAATCGGGAAGACATCATATCGAACGCAAACCCCTCGGCCAAGAGTCTTACTGAAGCCATATACCCATCGGCGAGACCACAAGAAGTCGGAAAGACATCATAGCGATTGAAAATCGTTCGGCTAGACTACCGCCTTCGGCAATAGGTCTCACCGAAGTCCACAGTAGACCCATCGCTATCGGCAAGACCATTGCTTGTTGGAAAGACCTCATAGCAATCCCCCAAGAGTTATACCGTTGTGCTCTTCCGGCCGGGCTGGTGACATCCGCGATTCAACAGACATTACAACGGTTCTTCATCTTTCGGTGAGACCTCACCCCGTTAGTGAGACATCACACCGAACTCATTCCATTCTCCCCGAGCTCAAACCCTTTTGGCAAAACCACCTTCAGTCGACAAGACTTCACATCGATGCTAACTTCTCTCGGCGAGACTCCCACCAGTCGGTGGGACATCATACCGAATGTAAACCATTCCCCCCGACGCTAACCTTGTGAACAACTGTCGGCGAGAGCTCTTCCCAAGCGGAGAAAGATAGAAAAACTCATGGCGACCGAAGATTTCTTGGCGACCTGAGCATTTCAAAAAGAAAAGGCAGAGTTAGAGTCGGGATGGAAATTGAAACTGAGACTAACCAACATTTCCAAGTCCATCCCCCTTCCGATTCGCCTCCGCCAAAGTAAAGAACCCCCAAACAAAAGAAAGCAAAGCAGGATCGGAACCAAAACTGAAAGGGGGAAAGCAAGGCAAAGACATAAGATGAAGACCTTCCTAATGAAAACCGAACACCTGCACGCTGGCTCAACCCTTATGGGAGCCACATTTAATCCACGTGTCGAATTTAAAACATAATTTTCCAGCAGCTACACAAGAAGCAAACAAGTTAGAAAATATAACCTTGATGCAAATTTTCCTCCATTTGGCCTTCATGAACACTTGAAAACATAGATTGCCCCTCGACCGATTGAGCCCAGTGAAAAATCGGTAAGCTTTTGGATCAACATCCCACCATAAAATTGGAGTTTGCCGATACTTTGAAGTATGACGATCTTGGAGTCACAAATTATTATGCACAATCACCAACTTCTCTGCACATCTAGAGGTCTGCCAATTCCTCTTGATAGATTGAATGAAGTTGTTTGTGGACCGATTCCTCTTTGCAGCAAAGGAACTAGTAACCTAGGAAGGGAGGCGAATAGTGAGCGGCCTCAACTCTGGTGTATCCTCACCATTCAATGTCCACCATCCAATAGGATTAGTTTGAAATAATGTAGCTCTATCTATCTTCGCCTCTAGTTTGCCGAATGTTGGACCATGAAGATTAGTAAAGGCAAGTCATTGTGTGTGAAGTAAACTTGAATCCTCAATTGTATACATCTTTGAAAGGCCTTCATTAACTCTTCTTTCACCTCTTCATCATCGCAAGGAGGCAATCTACCAACTTTTGGTGCACACCATTTAGGATTTAGAGCAAAGGCTGACATATGAAGCGGGGTGTTCATAATGTTCCACCGCTGCATCACAATGGGCTTAATGTATTGCTCATATAATCCCAAATCAGTATCCTTGTTACAAATTGGTTGCTTCATTTTTACAAGCATGTTGTCAAATGTCTCATAAATCTCTCTAGGACTAGGAGAGTTCTTATCAACATACCTAATGACATCCACAATAGGTGAAATGAAGGAGCAAATATATCCACAAACAAAAATTTGAAAAAAGACAAAGTTAGAAAATTAAAATTAGGTTTTTTTAATAAACCAGCATTCAAATTATAAATTTTTTAATAAAATCAGCAAGTTATTAAAAATCAACAATTTGTTACCTCACAGTGGACCACGAATCGTCATTAAATTTTTTTTGTTTAATGCTTTTTCCTTCCGTAGTGTATGCAGTAGACCATCTACTCCACTTTGAATTAACCATCATCAATTGTAGAACCTCTTGCACCTCAAGCATCTTTTCCAATAAAATAAAGTAACTGACATAACTTGTTTCCATAAGTTTGAGGAATTCCTTCTTTGAAAATGTCTCAAAGAGAGCAAGTGAGGTGTGATGGTTGCAAATAAACATCTGAATATCTCTAGCTTCTATCACCACCTGTTGCACCCAATCTATCTTCCCTATGTCTTTCAATGCGTTGTTCAACGCATGAACATAACACGGGGTCCAAAAGATGTGCTTGTAAGCACTCTCCACCATCATGCCAACTAATTTGCACACGTGCTGAATTAGTGATCACTTGTACAACATTTGAGGCCCCAACACCCTTTATGGCATCTCTCAAAATATGAAATTGGAATTTTGCATCCTTGTGCTTCCCAGAACAATCAATAGCTTTAAGACAATAAGAGCCAACTGAACATGCAACTATGATGTTGATAAATAGCCGATGTCTAATATCATTCCACCCATCTATGACAATAGAGCAACCTGTCCTAATCCAATTCTATCTCATCACCAAACTCACCAAACTCACCTTGGTTTATTTTTTGTCAAGGAGTGCAGTGCATAGTTTATGTTTTTTGGGGGCGGGGTGGGCGTGTGTGAATGAGGGACCAACAAAACCTACATTTTGACATGATGAGTTCATAACAATTGGTATGATGGGGAAGTGGTGTCTGTTGTTGGTAGGTCTCTATTGATTAGGCAGTTCCTTTTTAGAGCTCTATATGGTGCAAATCTCTCTAATCCAAGATGGGCACTACTCTTTGAAAATCTTGACTTGGAAACATATTTGCAGATTATTGATTTATTCAAAAATAGGCTCTCCTTTACAGATGGATGATGACTTATGATGAATGGGATCTCCTTCGGGCCTGTATATTGTCAAATCAAGGTATCTAATCCAAGTAAAGTTGCTCAATTCTCAAGATGGGTTCATGAAATCATGTTGGGATAATTCTTGCTTGCCAAAGCAGGTGTTTTTTCTGATTAGCTTTACAGAATAAAATCCTCATTGGTGATGGATTGCAGAAATTTGAAATTGTTTCTAGTCTGAAATGCTTGTTTTGAAAGAGTGAGACAATTGATATGCTACTTATCCATTGTAATTTTGCAACAAAATGTCAGAATTGGTTGTGTGAGAGGCTTCATCGGAAGAGTGCTGTCCTGAAATCCCTTCAATTGCTATTCTCTAGCTGGCCAATTCTACATTAAAGCTCTACTTTTGGCTGTGTTTGGAAGATAGCTCCTTCTTTGGTCATTTGGCATCTTTAGAGAGAAAGGAACTTGAGAATTTGTAGGAATTTATCTAATTCATGTGACATTGTTATCCATAAACTTGAGATTGTGATTTCTAAAATGGTAATGTCTTCGGTCATCAAACAACAACAACATAACAAAAGGAAAGGTTTTCCTCTTGGGATGCCATCATCTTAAAAGATTGGTCACTCATCAAAAGTCTTCCCATGTATGGTGCAATCAACCTGCAAAAGTTTAAAAATCTAGAAAAAATGCTAAGTGGTTAGGTCCTCCTGCTTTGTTCATCAAGATTAACTTTGATGGAGCTGCCAGGGGTAATCCTAGTCCCTATGGAACGAACTAGTTGTGTATTGAGGGATTTAGATGGAAGCATTATGTTTGCAGCCTCAAAAAAACTTCTTTTACAAACAAATAATGAAGTAGAAATTTAGGTTCTGTTTTTGGGTTTTAGCATTGCAACTCAAATGAATTTCTCGAAAGTTTATCATTGAAGGAGACTCAATTCTTATGATGCATGTGACCGAGAAACTTCATCTGGATGATTGGAGGCTTTTGAATATAATGTAAAAATTTCAATTAATTCAAAAGCATGCATTAATTTAGAGAAGCTAATGGAGTTGTAGATAGACTTGCCAACTTGTCAATTGATAAAGATTGTGTTTACTTTGAAAATAATGAAATTAAGATTTGGAATGATAAGGTGCTTAATTCTTTGGTGGCTTTGGCTAGTACCCCTGCCATGATTGTAGGATCATTAGCTTAGGGTGGCACATCGTCGAACTTCTTGGGAATTGACAAGTCACTCCCTTCTTTTCTTCCTAATGTGTGTATGGTTTTGAGTGTAGGGAGTTTCTACCTTTTTGACGGTTTTTGCTCTGATTTTCGCCTAAGTTGGGTGCCTTCTTTTGTGTGAAATTGTTTTCATTTGTAGTAGAAATGTGCCTTCATACAAATTTAGGATTTGATGCAATTTATTTTGGGGGGCTATATTTTGTCTATCTATTTTGAGCTCTCCTACTTTCTGATATGATTTCAAGATGTTGGTGAATGTTTTTAATAAGAGAGTGCTCCTTCCTTGCTGCTTTTGGGAGAAGGCTGATTGTCACCCTTTTGATAGAGAAAAACTAAGCAAGGTTTTCATCATTCCTTGTGATTTGGTGGATGATGCAATTGGATAGGTTATTGGAAAAGGTTTGTTGATGGAATTCTACCACTCGTGTTCGTAGAGGTTCCCTCAGTCTTCCTCTCCAACACAATGGACATATTCATCCTTCCATTTGCTCGACCCAATCTTTGGATGAAGCGCTGTTGGTTTATGATTTGAACGTGGGATCTACAAATATTGGTGGGATTTTCCTGAAGGTTCTCTTCAAAATTCTCCCTTGCTTCACTATTCTCTACTGGCATCAAGGTCAGGTTTATTGTCTAGTTCCCCACTATCAACTTTCTCTATGTTGGACCTGCATCATTCAGAAATTGGGGATGAATTGTACATTGAGCTAGAAAACTGTTCAAAGCCCTACACTTGCTGATTAACCACATTGCAGAGGGTTAACATGGATATATTCTACCTCTTCTATTGGTTGCCACTTATTCCCTGTGCAGTAGAGGATGCCCTCCCTCCTCTCTCGCGCTGATCATGTATCATCGAGAGCCACCCATCGTCCGCGGATGGGTAGCCCGAGGATCCGATAGACGTCCTTGAGTTTGATCGTCATCTCTCCGTAGGGTAACTGGAAAGATGATGTGGTGGCGTCCCATTGCTCCATCAGGGCTGTCAACATCCTGTCATGGTATCTCATCTTCGGCATAGTGAATACATGCCAGAGACCGACCTGCTGCAAATGCGTGACCTTGTCGTCTGATAGACGGTCTTGCTGATCGCGCATGAGTCGAAACGCTCAGCCTCCTGGATGCTCTCAGAGCTCTGGATACTCCTACAATGAAATGGAAAAAATCCGAGTCAGAACATAAAAAAAAAACAAAAATTATCTCAGACATATGTGCGCCACGTGGACGTTTGTGCAGCGCGCATGCGTCCCTGACTGCCGTGGTCGCCTCGAAGACGCCAGTGCAGAGTCGAGACTCCAGCTTGTAACGTAGATGCCAACTTGAAAATAGGACGAGGGCGCAAAAACAGGATGCCTGCGCACCTTGCCGTTTGAAAAATCTTTAAAAAGGGGCCTAAAATCACAAAATACGAGGTTTAGCGGCCTATTTGGTCTACCTCCCGGCCCTCAGCGATGTCCTCATGCAACTGCTCCAACCTCGACGCCTCGTACTCTCTCCTGGTAGGCATTTTGTTGACTTTTCTCTCACAAATGTCAACAATTTGCTTCACAGTGAATGGTGAAAATGACCCTTCTAGGGGCCCACCTAGGTATATATAGGCCCCCCAGGGCCCATTTTCCCTAGAGTTTGTGGCTCCCCGGTTTCTCTCTTGAATTTGCCCCACGAGACTTTTCTTGATCATTCCTCTCTTCGTAGTAGCTTTCTTCTGATTTTACGAAATTGACTTAAAATTTGAGTTTTGCAGGCTAAAACTTTGAATCGCTTTGATGACCATTTTTATGCTGCTTGTTGGGCTTAGATGCTGGGGGCACCTTCAGTACTGGTTAGCTCGACTTCAGTAGTCGCTATCGTCCTTTTTTTTGCACGCAAATCCGTAAAACTCAAAATTTGAATGACATCTCTCCTTTTTACTTTAGTGAGGCTGATTTTTTCAAAACCGAGCCCACTAAAGTGGGGGCAAAATGTAATGTCGTCAAATTGCACCTAGGGGCAATTCCACATTTTTGCATTTTTGCCTAGCATTTATGACGTCCCAGAGCATTAATGACAAAATCCCATAAGTTCGAATTTCGCGATTTCAACTTCATGTGGACTTGTGGCAGTGCAGTAGAAGCCCGTTGACACGTTTCTCGAAAATACAGGGTTTGGACGCCTGGCGGTTTTTCGAGTTTCAAACAAAGAATCTGGAATGTTGACCCATGAGACACATGTCCTGGCAGTTACATTTCAGAAATAATGGCTCTTTGCCGCCCTTGCAAGCATTAAAAACCCCTTTTTGGCTCTCATTTGGGGGTTGGAAGATTTTCATTCAAAGCTCTCTGATATTTTGCTTCCAGTTTGATATTCTCTTGATCTTCAACAGCAGTGCTACCATAGGCGAAGCCATGCCGGATTGAGGTCCCTCCAACAGCAACAACTCTCAAGAAAGCGCTCAACGGTGCATTCGTGCGCTCTAGAGAGGGCCTTGGCTTGTGGGTAACGCTCTCTCTCTCTCTCTCCTTGTTTTTCCTTCCATATTTGTTTACTTGCAGCTTTGTGGTGTAGGTTCTACTCCTGAGCGGGTATTGCTTTCACCACGTACTCCTTTTGTGGTGCGGGTTCTACTCCTGAGCTGGTATTGCTTTCACCACATGTTTTGTTTACTCCATTTGCTTTCCTTTCCAACTTGGCTGTCCGTGGAGGTGGGAACACCAAAATGGGGGTTTGACTGAGGCAGGCCCCTATACAGCCCCAACATTTTCCCCTTGATCTTGTGTGTGTAGGAACGAAGTGGAGTTTGGAGTGAAAGATCTCACTCTCAACGAAAGGTGAAGCTTCCTCAAATCCCTTTATAGTTATCACAGTATTTGATTTCCTATTCTTTTAGATTAATATACCTCATTTTTGAGTTTAGAAGTGAAATCCGTCTTTGTCCGTCTGTTTTCCAGTGCTCTCTGTTGCCTGGACGATAGTGCACTTATCAAACGACAGTGCGCTGCGCTGACGTCCTGAAATTGCGCTCCCGTCCTCTGGCCGAGAGTTTACTCTTTTGAGACAGAAATCTTGAGATTTCACTCTCTCGGAATCTGAAACAACTCCTTTTGAAACATAGATTTAGCTACTTGTTTCTATATCTCTGCCGATTCTCTTAATCTGAGGTGTATAAGGGCAGTTCGTTCCCTGGGGTCTCTCGAGAACAAAGAGACCCGCGAGCAGCAAATCCCCCTTATATCACAATATATATATATAGATGTGTACATATGTGTACATATAGATGTATACATATGTATACATGTATGTATAATATATATATATATGTGTGTGTGTGTACATATGTGTATACTTTATTGTATACATATGTATACATGTATGCATATATATATATACATATGTGTATACATGTATGTATATTTACATATATGTATGTATATGTATGTATATATGCATATGTATATATATGTATATATATTAATAATAGTAACTATATTGTATAATATAAATAATAATAAAATATA
Organism: Sequoia sempervirens; assembly: GCA_007258455.2. Lineage (NCBI taxonomy): Eukaryota > Viridiplantae > Streptophyta > Pinopsida > Cupressales > Cupressaceae > Sequoia > Sequoia sempervirens. The sequence continues at coordinate 14,889 of VDFB02089673.1, forward strand.
AAAAACACTAGCATATAGTATTATTACAAGGTGCGTCTTTGTGGTAAAGTTCCTTGAGCACAAAGATGTTAATGGAGGTAATAAAAACTTGTATGTAGTGGTGTGTTTTAGTCCTTTCTTCAGATGGGTATTTCAGCAGTTCTTTATTCATTGTCTGTTCGCCTTGGCAACTGCTTCACTATTTCTCACCACCCACATTATTTATGTTTGTCAAAAAACTTATCCACAATGCTAATTTACGTTGTTAATTAATTTTTTTCCAAATTACTTGTTTCCAAGCTTGTCATGATAGTGTACTATTATTTCATCTTCTTCAAGAGAATACCATAGGTCAAACTAACTTTTCAAGGACATGACTAGTTTTCACATTTTTTTCTTTGTTTTGGTGTGTTTTTTTTGAAAAAAATCCTACAGGATTCAGCTTCAGCACCTCCCTACTCCTTGGGGCACTAGTGCCGTGCCTTGTCGATCCCATCCACACCCTTGACCATACTCCTGCTGTTGCTCTTGTTCGATTTGGCGATGAGACCCAATGTAGGCAAATCTGGTAACCTAGCTTTGGGCCCACATATGCTTTTGTTTTTTGACTTTCCAACTGAGCAATAATTGAAATTTTTGAGCCAGATAAATGATCTTTCTCATTGTTTCCCCTAAAATAATGACACCAAATCCTCATCATCCATCATCTGGGATTCATCTCTATAGGGGAAACCCAGATCAGTAAATCTTTGAAGTTGTGACTTCTCCAAACCAAGGCTGCCTTCTCCTGCAGTCTTTCCATCTTTTCCCTTTGCTGAACCACTGAACCTGGCTCAATATCTGTCAAAGTGAAGGGAAGAATCCCCATCCAGAACTGCAAAACCTCCTAAAAGATACATAACTAGAACAAGAGAAGAACTATGATATTGCTATCAGGATTCAACCGTGTAGTTTTCGAGCCAAACTCATTGACCCTTGTTTCATGAGTAGTGGTTCACAAGAACCCATCTCTCATGATAATGAATCCTGATAGCAATATCATAATTTGACTCGCTGTGGAAAATACCTCCTACTTATCAAGAGAAAAACTATTAAAAATTTTCCTCCTTAAGCAAAAAAAAACAATCATGATTCCTCCAAATAAAATCCTTGTCTGGCTGTCCAGATTTTGGAATCCTTTACTGTGAACAAATTTTGAAAAGAAATAGGAATCCTGGAGGAAAGGCAATCAGCAATCTTATGCCCAAGCTTGTGACAACAAAAACATCTAAAGGGCACTCCTTCAAGTGCACATGTTGAAGGAAAGAACTATGTGAAGAGAAGATTCTAATGGACTAAAACAAGGTTTTAGAAGTGTCAACTATGTAATGTCCCCTTTTTAGCTAGATCTTGTTTGCGAGTGTTAGCCTATTTCTTGACCCTTGTGGGCTACTGGATTGGAGGGTCAGTGGTACATTCTGGAGAGTTCGGTCGATTTCATTTTCTGAGATCGTGGATAGGCTCATTGCAGGCCTTGGCAGTACAGGAGTTTCTTTGCTTCTGACGGCATTGAATTCTGTTGAGAATTGAGGGAGATAGGCTTACTTAAGTGATTTAAGTTAATTTTTAACTTAAAGTCTTTTTATAAAGTCAAATTGACTTTATAATCCTTATTTCACTTAAATTAAGTCTAAAGTGAATATTTTAATGTTATATCTTTATTCACTTAAAGGGGGCGCCAAAAATCAAAAGGGAAACTATAGAAAGTGATTTAAGTTTAGTTTCATAAATTTAAATGAGCTAAAGCCCTAAAATGTACGGCCTTCTTAGGGTTTCTCCTCTTTTGCTTTATAAGGGATTTGGGCAATGAGAAACTCATCTTTTTGAATATTTCAACTTTGCCTTGGAGGTTTTTTCCCTTGCTTTCAGCCTGTGACCAGGTTTGCAGCAAATCCACCATTGGAGAACGAAATCTCTTCAGTGTGAGCACTTGTGAAGTTGTGAAAGATCAGCTGAATTAGTGCAGATTGAGAGAGCTTCATTTTAGAAGTTCTGCAGTGCTTCAACAGATTTTTTGTAGTGTTCTTCATCAAAAACAGAGGGTTTATTAGTTGCTGTTCTTCCTTCACCATGGCAGACTTCATGGCTGTTTGGGCACACCTTCAGAGATGGTTTTTGGTGCTTTTTGTTTGAAAGGGCGTGGCACTTGCAAGGAAGTTTATTTTGGCTTTTTGGAGAAACGTCTTCTTTTGGAGGATCTCTCTTCATGAACTTGGGCGCCCTACCTATGTTACTCTCTGACTTCAGTTTCAGAATAAACTTTGAAGTCTGTAACTCTCTACTCCAGTTTTTGTCAGTTCTTCACCATGCTGGTCGGATTTCTTATTTAAAAAATCTGGAGGCTTTCGGGTATGTTTGTATGTTTTAAATCCATTGTTGATGATAATAAACACCTTCTACAATTCCAGTTTGACTAAATTTGCTCAAGTTTTCATTTTGTGAGCTTTTATATGATGCGCCCCTTCTCTTCTGTCTACAAAATTTCTCTAAAAAACTAAAAAACACAAATAGACTTAAAAAAAAGACAGGGGTTTGAGCAGTGAGCTAGCAAGGTTCACCACACATTCTCTTATGTGATCTTTTGATCTAATTTCAACATCTCACTGTCAAATTAATACAAGTACTTCAATAAAGAAATGCCCAATTTTTGCACATAAATATGCAGAGGGAATGCACCATAAGCTCCAAGAATCAGCTGTAACATGTGTTTAAATTTTATTTAACTGAAATTAGATTGCATGGTACCACCCTATAGGAATGCCTAAGAGTCTGAAAAACTTTGGGCTTGGTTACAGATGTGCATCTTGATGTTAACCCAGGACAACTATCTAGAGAATAAATGAGATGGAACAAATAGCTTTTTGGTTAATGCAACAAGATACTTTCTAGATGATGGATCATGAGTGTGATCCAAACTGTTGATGCTAAAAAGCACTACACAGTTTTATACAGAAGCACTCCTAAGCAAGCTACTTTCGATTTATACAGAGGAATGTATATAATATTTATTATTACTGAAACATCTCACAAAGCATTGCATAAACAAGGAATAAATCTTTTTGTCTTCTAACTGATTGGATTTCAATACATGTTGCAGCAAAACAAATAGCATTCAGCATATAATAAAATGATTATCAATCTGACATTCTCTTATGTGGTCTTTTGATCTAATTCCAACATCTCATTGTCATATTAACATAGTAAAATTTCAAGGAAATTTTTAGATAACAATACAAGGAAATATATAGAACACTCCAATTGAAAATTCAAAAACAAGAGTAGAGTAGATACCTTGATCAAGTTCAGGACAATTATAGGATTGCCATATCGCCCAGTAAGATCCTCAAAGTGCAGCTTTGTTGCCTGATAAGTTGGATCATATCTCTGCACTGTAGCATTAAAAGCATTGAGTTAAACCTTCTACCAGACACAAGTAAATGAAAATATGCTTCAAGCATTCCTTTATGAGAACTGAAAAGTTATGAACCATAGTTCTTGAAAGACAAACCACAGTATATTCACCTACATATAATGTCAGGTTTTGGACTCAAACGTGAAGCTTCTTGGGACCAGAAAAGTGGTATCGATCCCCTCATCTGGACAACAGAACTCATTTTCCCTTTCCCAGTCCCTGCATCCTCATCAAGAACAATTTGTTCTGTCTCCACATCATTTGCTACCCTACCTAAATCATTGACTCCTCTTTTCAGGTACCTGCAACATGAGTGGAAACAGAATAACTAAAAATGGGGACACAGCTAGGAAGAATGAAAAGCAATGTCCTCCTATGGTGTAGGCAACAAATGTGAAACCCAGGTTTGACATACCATAAAAGGAAAAGTGCATTAATAAAGGAATAATTACTTTCATATATGTTGTAAGCATAAGTTAATTAAATTTGTGAGGGTAATTTGAATATTGTGACCAACCATCACACCTACTCCTCATGTTTTCTAAATGTATGGGCTGTATCAAGTTGATATGAGCTCACTGCAATTAAGTACCTTGTCATATCTACAAGAATCAAGCCTACATGTCAGAGACCATGAGTATCATGACTATATTAACTTGCCATGTCAGTACTTTGACTTCTACAATTTCAGAGAAGAATGTTAGCAAGAAAACGAATGTCATGTCTATATTTCACATATTTTGTCAAGCTGGTTTGAAGACAGACCCAAACAAGACAAGGGTCATTCTTCAAAGAAAGATGCCTCAGAGCAAACATGTTATAAATTTATTTCTTGGTCATGTGGGGCGCATGTATGGTTGCCAAAAAGAAACTCATATGTTCAGCCATCCTATGTTTTCAGCAAGAAAACCCCTACAAAGAACCAAAGTCAACTGCATTGCAACTGAGAGAGAGGCCTTAGATATGGAATACTCTGTCCAAAAGTTGAAACACTACCTATTTTCCAAAGCTCTCACATTTTATGTTACTGATCAAGCTTTGCTATAATTGGTGAATAGAGCTAGTAATCTGTCACTTCTAAGAGAATCGTGTACTGAAGTTTGTTCTCAATAATAAAACCTTGAGAACTCTCCTGAGTAGTCCCTATTGACCTCCTTGAAACCCAACCATTTTACTAAGTAGTTTCTAAATCTTACCATAAAAAAATAGGGCATTTCTTGTAAAAAACCAATTTTCTGTAAGCTATAAGCTACACAAAGCAAAAGAAAATAATAAATAAGCCCCAGATGTGATAGTTGACAAACCAAGTCCTCCAACTTTGTGTCACATGGAAGTCAAGGGATTTCTCATAGAAATATAGGGATAATTGGTCGGAAGCCACATGGAACTAGATGCCACTGCTAGGAAAGTGTTATCAGCAGGTGTTTGGATATTTTCTCTTTCCAAATAGGTTATGATATAGGTCATAAATAGTAAATACAATAAATGTCAAAGAGTTGGGAAGTTGTTGGCTATGAACTTCATAATCTTATATCTATGCAGCCTCAAGAATTGTTCAAGAGAGGTAGATTGGGCCTTTTAAGCCCTTTAATGAATCTAAGTGGACTGAAAAGATGCAAGTATATTGAAGTGGTCACAAATTACCATACCAAGGGTCAAAAGCCCAATCTCTACATAACAAAACAACCACTTGCATAACCAAACTCTTGTATAAGAAAATTTTAACAAGGTCTGGAATCTGGATACTTCTGGCCTCACACTGCAAATGAGATCATTTAGAATATGACTAAAGAATTCAAGATATTTCATTGCTTGTCGAGTATAATGTCAACATCATTACTTACACAAGCATTAGGCAAATGATCATTCGACATTGACAATGCTTTTTACATTGTTTTATCATCTAATTTTGAAGTTATTGAACTAATTGGATCGATCACTAATAATGAAACTACAAACAACTGATGCCAGAGTCAACCTTAAGCTTTGAAGGCAAAATCTAGAAGCAAACTGAAGGTATAGCTATGGGATCAACCCTTTATGTTCATTGAAAACTTCTTTGTTGGGAAGATTTTGAGAAGAAAGTTCTTGAAGCATATCAATTAAAACCAAGGCAGTGGAAATTGGCATGATCAAGAAGGTCATCAAAGAGTTCCTTTAACATCTCATAATCTTTCACAACATACAAAATTCACAGTAGAACCAAAGGAAGATGGTTTTATTCCTTTTCTTTATGTTCTTTTAGGTGGGTATGATGATAATAGATGTAGTTAGTGTTCAATGCCTATTATTATATTTCGATAATATGGTTTATCCGACTAAGTATTAATATTTGTCAGCTTCAACAAGTTATGTGTGAAGAATGGTATGATGATCAGTAAAGAAAACACAGATTGGAAAATAAAAGTGAAAGTTAGAAGAACTGAAGCCATACTAGGATCACCTTATACTTTGCCCTGAAATCACAATTCCAAATGAAATCGATAGCAGATTATAGTTCAAGATACAATTCCTTACTCAAAATTGAGATGATGTAAATCTGGTTATGGAGACCTGCAACCATGTTAAATGAATATGATATGAAATACATTTAATTCTAAGTTTAAGAAAGATTATATATAACAATGTAACAAGTCTCAAGGGCTATGTGGGCTCAACCATAAAGAGGGGGATGTGATGAGATGCCCCAGTATCCTCTACCCTAGGCCCAACAGCAGGATGTTATCCTCCATTGGCCTCATGTGGTCCTTAACCGATGGTCCTTAACCATCATCATGAGGTGGGCTACCTAGTGAGGGCTTTACACCGTTCCCCTCCATCACGCCAAACCTTCCTCTTATGATTGGAGATCCCCTTTTATTTATTTCAACAATTGATTCAAGTGGGGATAGTTCGGGAGGCTGCAATAGGGTGTCCTAGATCCTCAACTCTAGGCCCAAGGATAGGACCTTATCCTCCTTGGCCTCATGTGGTCCTTAACCATCATCATGAGATGCCACTCCTAGTGAGGAATCATTCGCCATTCCCCCTCCTTGTAGTCCTGCCTCATCCCTTCATGACCAATTATTGCCAGAATCATATCAATATTCATAACATCAATAATATAGGCTACATTGGCATCAATTATCAGTTTTAATTGGTACAATTATATTCACTTCAGCAGATGTAATACTTAATTCTGATAATCAGAAGTTGCAGATTGCTCCAATTGCCTTGCTGTTTGATCTGTTCTCAATATTCAGAAGATACTGCTTAAGAGAAACAAATAGATTAGTTCAAATGACTAATTACTAATAAGGAATTAATAATTGCTGCAAGCATCATTATTTAAACTTGTGTGTGCCTGTGTATGTGTGTGTGTGCGTGTGTGTGTATTGAAACAAGTAGATTAGTTCAAATGACTAATTACTAATAAGGAATTAATAATTGCTGCAAGCATCATTATTGCATAATCCTGTGTGTGTGTGTGTGTGTGTGTGCGTGTGTGTATTTAAACTTGTGTGTGTATTGAAACAAATAGATTAGTTCAAAATTTCAAATGACTAATTACTAATAAGGAATTAATAATTGCTGCAAGCATCATTATTGCATAATCGTGTGTGTGTGTGTGTGTGTGTGCGCGCGTGCGTGTGTGTGTGTATTTAAACTTGTGTGTGTATTGAAACAAATAGATTAGTTCAAATGACTAATAACTAATAAGGAATTAATAATTGCTGCAAGCATCATTATTGCCGTGTGTGCGTGCGTGTGTGCGTGTGTGCGCGTGCGTGTGTGTGTGTGTGTGTGTTTGTGTGTGTGTGTGTGTGTGTGCGTGTGTGCGTGCATGCATGCGTGTACGTGTGCGTGCGTGTGTGTGTATTTAAACTTGCTTTGTGTGTGTTTGTGTGTGTGTGTGTGTTTGTGTGTGTGTGTGTGCGTGTTTGTGTGCGTGTGTGCATGTGTGCGTGTGTGTGTGCGTGCGTGCGTGTGCGTGTGCGTGCGTGTGTGTGTGTATTTAAACTTGCTTCCCTTATTGATCTGTCATTTGTCTTCATATATCTCTTCTTTCCCTTGTATTTCTTTTTCCAAATCTGATTATATCATATTAATGTATTTTCTGTCATACTCAGAAATTACTCCTATTTCTCTCCCTATTCATTCTTCATATATCCGTGTTTTTAAATCTCTATATTCCTTTCATCTCCTGATTATGTTTGCTGCTGCACTCAGAAATATATTAGACTTTCTTATTTATTATATTATCTATCCTTTCCTGCTCCTTCCCACACTCCTTTCATTTATATCTTATGTCTCTTTGAAGAGAGACATCTTTTTGAATAGAGACCTTAAAAAGGCATCACCTTTAATCGCTGCCTTTCCTGCACTTAATCGCTGTTTTAAAATCTGTTTTCTTTTAATTCCAAGTGTTGCCACAATCGTTGCATTTACCTTAAGTCTAGTGCTGCTTGTTAATAGGTATTTGTAAGAATCGTTTCCCCTTATTAATTCTTAATTACTGCCTATGGAAAATATAACCATTGCTACTCTATGGCATAATGGAATCGCTGGCTGCTCAATGTATTCTTTTTAATATATATATACATATATATGTATATATATATTATTTTATGTTACATATTTTATATTTTATACTAATATATTTATATTTATTTTTATATTAATTTTATATATATTTATACTATTTATTATATTATAATAATTATAATATCAAATTGTTAATTGTTATATTTGATAATTATAATTATAATATTATCTTATGATAATTATAATTATATTAATATTAAATTGCTAATATTTTCTTTTTATATTTTTAATATGTATTTTGTTATTGTATTTATTTATTAATGCATCTTAGTGTTACAATTTCAAGGGCATGACAGTCCACCCCGCCCAAGATTGCTTGTCCTCAAGCAATCAGAACTGAGATTTGTAAATTTTTAAATATTGCTACTTTTTGTGATGTAATTAGCTTTTGTTGTGATACTTTGATGTATTTAGGAATTGAAAAATTTGTAGCTAGTTATGTCCAACCTAATACTGCAATGATGTCCATGGGGAGAAGTCGTTATTATACTACCAACAAGGTTAGTTCTACCCTCTCAAATATAAAGAAAATTTATTGTTTTATCATTTATGTATTACTACTTCCCAATAACTTTCAACAACAAAACCAAGATTTGGAGATTGGCCAGATTTGTTACCTAAGACAAGTTTTCTCTCATTTCATTACCTCTAGGCAATGTTACAAATTCTTCATTACCCATTGTTGAAATCTAAAATCATGATGGATTGCGAGGATGTTGTGAACATCAAGATGCCACACCTCTTTTCACTTAAACAGTTACAACTCTTCACTATTCAATTTTAGATAAGTTAATTTGTTAGTGCTTCTCAATTCAAGAAGCATTTTTACAAACAAAGTTTTTAACATTTTCATAATTTTTAAGCATAAAGTAACCATACATCACAAACACCCAATAACAACCTTCAACATACATCACAAATACATAGTGACTAGCTCTAACATTCATCACATACAAAATGGCTAACTAACACATCACAATGGCTGACTAACACTTGTCCCTAATGCATCCCAGATAGAAAGAATATCGGTGCATTGCGCACTACACCGTGGGCCTATCCTTTCCTCCGGTCTTTTGCACCATTGGAAAAATGGGAAGAGGATTCGGTGCATCCCATACTACAACGCGGTCCGTCCTCAACCCCACAAGGCCAAGTATACAGTCTGACAACTAGGAAGGGGATTCAGTGCACCCATACTACACTGCGGGTCCGTCCACCATCTCAAGGTCATCCAGTACACACATGAGTACACAATATACACTTGAAGTCACAAAGTATATGCAAGGTAAACAAATAGTTGCATAAATACATGTAAGTCACAAAGTATACACATGGAAGGCACACGCCTATAGAAACGTATGATTGGCCTACTTGAGAAGAAGGTTGAATAATTCATTCTAATTGAATGGCGGTTGAAGTAGGTATGTCCCGCAGGCTGGAAAGAACATGCTCTAATACCACTTGTAATGTCCCCTTTTTGGGATCACCTTATACTTTGCCCTAAAATCATAATTCCAAATGAAATCGAAAGAAAATTATAGTTAAAGATACAATTCCTTACTCAAAATTGAGATGATGTAAATCTGGTTATGGAGCCCTGCAACCATGTTAGATGAATATGATATGAAATACGTTTAATTCTAAGTTTAAGAAAGATTATTATAACACTGTAACAAATCTCAAGGGCTATGTGGGCTCAACCATAAAGAGGGGGACGTGATGAGGTGCCCCAAGTATCCTCTACCCTAGGCCTAACAACAGGATCTTAACCGATGGTCCTTAACCATCATCATGAGGTGGGCTACCTAGTGAGGGCTTTACACCGTTCCCCTCCATCACGCAAAACCTTCCTCTTATGATTGAAGATCCCCTTTTATTTATTTCAACAATTGATTCAAGTGGGGATAGTTCGGGAGGCTGCAATAGGGTGTCCTAGACCCTCAACTTTAGGCCCAAGGATAGGACCTTATCCTCCTTGGCTTCATGTGGTCCTTAACCATCATCATGAGGTGGTCTCATGCGGTCCTTAACGGATGGTTCTTAACCATCATCATGAGATGCCACTCCTAGTGAGGAATCATTCGTTGTTCCCCCTCCTTGCAGTCCTGCATCATCCCTTCATGACCAATTATTGCCAGAATCATATCACTATTCATAACATCAATAATATAGGCTACATTGGCATCAATTATCAGTGTTTTAGTTGGTACAATTATATTCACATCAGCAGATGTAATACTTAATTCTGATTGATATATCAGAGTTGCAAATTGCTCCAATTGCCTTGTCATTCGATCTGTTTTCAATATTCAAAAGATACTACTTAAGAGAAACAAATAGATTAGTTCAAATGACTAATTACTAATAAGAATTAACAATTGCTGCAAGCATCATTATTGAATAATCTAATA
>VDFB02089674.1:0-22384 GCA_007258455.2 Sequoia sempervirens
TATAAGGATATTCTTTTGTATATTATCATTTTCAATAGTTACATATTTATATAAGGGAAGCTAACATAATCCTAATTTTTCAGTTGGTAAATTCTTCCACTGATTTTCAACAACTAATAAACTTTAAAGCCCATGATATGAAACATTAAAGGGGCTTGACATGAGCCATAAAGTCTTTAAAATTGAAAAATAACAAAAGCTACAAAAACTCAGTCCATCATGTATGCTCCTAAAGTTCTAATGCCCATTTGCTTGTCTTCAATGGTGTTGAAGTTTGTGTTAAACTTCTTTGACTGGCATGATAACCGATTGTGGAAGTTAACCTATGCAATGCTCAAAAACTAAACCATTAAGTCAGCACAAGTTAGCTTATTTTGACTAATTTCAAGAAATAAAGATTGTACACCTTTTCACAAAAAGAAAGCAATTACTTATCATAAATACAATTAATTAGTAGGGTGAGGATGGCTAAAAGATGTGAGGCTAAGTATTTAGTCCATTATATTAATGAGGTTATTTTTACCTCATCATTTCTTCCCCTTCCTAAGCCCAAGCAAGTCCTCCTACTCTTTGGTGTGCTTCCTGCCCTTCATTTCCCAAATTCTTATTCAAATCCTCATATTTAGCACTGAGATCATACAAATTATCTACCTTTGTATCTAGTTCCTCTGATTCCTTTAGAAATCCCTAATGAAAAGTGACCCTTTGTACCTATCTTTCAAAATTGTCATCACTCTGATCTGTATTGATATATGTTGCAGGGGGTGGTGAAAAAAGTAGAGGTGGTCTATCCCTCATGCCAATCTAGTTAACTTTTAATTGCTCAAGGATATCGATCAAGGCTACTGCCCTTCTGTGGGACCATTTAATATTAAGAGGTTAAATTACCTCTCTTTTCTTGAGATACATAGGAAGAGGGGTATACCTTTCTTCACATGCATGCCAAGCTCTCCCTATTAATTTTGGTCCTTGATCTTGAAAATGATTATGACACACTAAAGGTTATTATTATTCTTGCTTTGTACATTCTCTCTAAGTTGAACACCTAGAAATTGTGCCTTGAAATAGAAAGGCTTCCTATGGGGGTATCTCATTTGCAATCAAATAGTTTTCTTTGCATGGGTATACTCCCTTGACTTATCCTGCTAGTGAATCTGATTATGCATTGTAGATAGGAATGATCTCAACTAAACTTCTCCCACAAAGAAATTAACATAAAAATCTATATATTCTTCCAAGAGAAAATTATGGACAAAGAATTCACATAATAAATCTTGTTCATCGGGAGTTGACTCAACAAATATCTTAACAAGTTCTTTATCATCAGGGTCATATGGATGGCTATGGTGAATTCTAAGTAACTTCCATCTTAGGAGTAGTTCATTGAGAAACATAGAATACAACCTAGATGATCTTCTACAAGCCAACAATAACTCATGGATTTCACAAGTATCATATTTAGCTCTATATGCTTTGTGAAATGATTCTTTTAATAGTACTAACTCCTTTTTCAACCTATTATTTTCAAATTTTACATCCCTTAAGAAGTGCATCTCTCCATCCATTTCATCAATAATGGAGGGATACCTACTTGGAACCATTCTAAAACAGTTTATTCAATTTGTGTTCCCTTGGATTTCATTATTGGCTTAGTGTCACTTTCCTGCAAGTCCTGCTCTAACTCCACAATTCTACTCATAGAAGCATTAAGTTCAACTTCCTACCTATTTATTTCTTCTTCAAAAGCATTAAAAATTCTCATAAAATTATTTCTCAAACCTTGGATGTGCTTGTATTTCTTAGACAGATCAACCATATGTTGCTTCATTTGTTGATTCCATTGTTATATTTGATACTACAACTACTCAATGACCCTATCTTTATGCTCCATCTGCATTGTCAATTTTGCACTCTTGATCCCTTTAACTTACAATTGTAGCATGTGCCTCAATTTCTTCTTGTTGGGTGATTTGTTCTTCATTACTCTATAACCAAAGTTTTAATTCAGCAATTTTTGTTTCCAATTTTTCCAATTCTTCTCCTTTCTGACCAAATTTTGCATCCCCTGTGCTAACAAAAAAAGGTAGGTTGGGGATTTCCATGTCAGCATGAGGTGCATTTTCCTCGGTACTAGGTAAATTTTCAATTTTGTCACAGGTTCATCTTCAATCTCTACAGAATGTGGCAACTGTACTTTTCCCTCTTCATGTTCCCTTGGAGATGGCATTCTCTTCTCTTCAACCCTGGGGGATTGATCAACTTGTTTTTCCATTTCACTTATTTCCTCATCACCAGGCTGATTTTCAGTTTCCAATATTCTTGTTCAAGTCCTAGGATTTTTCTTTTTAGAGGTACTTCCTATGTCATAGGGCACATTTTCATTGGACTATATAGACAACCTCTTTCTTCTCCATAGAGGAGGGGTTGTTTGGAAGGTAACTTTAGTCTTCCTCTTCCTCTTGCGAGGAGGCTCTTCTTCTTCTTCTCTAGAATGCACAATTTCCACATCCCTTGACTATCTTGGGGTTTCTAACACATTCGACAAAGGTTCTGGTGCATCACCGCTAGGAGCCATTGAAGTCTATTGGGATTTAGGAGCACCTAAGGCCTCAGAGGAGGGTTCTTCTAAAGATTGTTCTCTTTGTTTAGAGGACTCGCCCTCCTCAAGTGGTCTTTCAAACTCTACTTTTTCAATTTTTTGCAAAAAATTATGCCACTTCTTTTTTAGATTTTTAAGAAAATGGTACTTGCATATCAATTGTATAAGGTTGTGGTGTTTAAGTGGCCATGTCTCAACTTTATATTTTTCCATCATGGTGGTAATTGAATGACATAAAAAATGTTGGTAAATTAACCCTAAGAGAAGGGTCTTTAGTGCCATGGTGCAAATGAATATGCAGACGGAAAGGAGGTCCTACTGTGGTTATTTTTCCTTCACATGTAAAGTATTTTATTATCCAAGCTATGCCAGTTCTCTAGGGTTTTGGGATAGATATTCTATGAAAACCTTTGTTCTATCCCTTGGTATTTATGGTGATTATAGGTTGAGGCTCCCCCTCCCTATGAAAAAATTCTACCATTGTTTGATAGGTAATATTCGTAGTTTCTTTCAAATCAATGCCTCTATTCTGAAGACCAGAAAGATGAGCAATAATTTTTGAACTAACCCAAAAATGCTTACCATGCACCATAGTCTGTTTGTCTGCAAAATTCTCTACGAATTTTCTTACCAGCTACTCGGTATATCCCTCAAACTTTTTCATAAATTCCAACCACCCAACTTTTTGAAATAGGCCTACAACATTACTCAATGCCAAAAATTGAGTTGTTGAGGTTGGTTCAGAATTTTTCTTGGCTCCTCCCATTTTACCTTCCCTTGCCGCTGTGCTAAATTTTGTGGAAACTCTATAATATTCACCTTGTTTCAATTAGTTGTATTGTAGATGAAAAGGGACATAATTTTGATATAACCAATGGAAGAGGAATTAATCACCTTACTTGAGTCCTTACTGAGTAATCATGAAAATTCTACATGGGAAATTACGCAACCATTGTCATACTTCTAGCAATCATGCGATGGTACAATTTTCAAAATTGAGAGGGAATGGTTCATACCAATTAATTAATCTCTATTCAGAATAATTACTAACTTTAAGTAAAGATATTTGTACACACCTTATGTCTTGTCATTAAATAAAACATCACTCACCTTTTTTTGATATAATATGATAGTTACATGATTTGGCGAGGGTGGTGGCATATAATTATGACATGGATGGAATGGTTTAAATGATGGAAAAAATTATTATGACAAAAGGGTTTTCATAATAATTTCATTTATTATGAAAAGATTTGATATGATATGGTGAGATGACAATTAGGGAGTGGATCTCGAGGTGGTAGCTAAATTAAATGTTGGGCATGCGTAGAACTTAGGAAAAATCAAAATTCTGAGAAAGGAAAGAGTTTACAAAAATTTGGGGCATTGTCAAAAATGCAGCCTGGGTGGAAGAAGAAAAAGTTTCAGAGCATTGTTGAGAGATGTCATCAAAATGTAGCAACAAAATTGAACATTCTGGAGCATTGTCGAAAGATGCAGCCAAAGTAGCAACCAAAAATTTCTGGAGCATCGTCGAAAGATGCAGCTAGATCAGCAAACAAAAATTCCTAGAGCAACCGAACAAGTTTCGAAACATCGCTGAAAGATGCCGCCAAAAGGAAGAAACAACATGATTCTAAAGCATTGCTATAAGATGCATCTAGAAGAAGGAACAACATAATTCTAGAGCATCGCTAGAAGATGTAGCTAGAAAAAGGAAGAAGAATGTGACATTTTGGTCTTTGACTTCTTGAAGCATTGTTGAGTGATGCATCAAAATGTAGGATCAAAACGAGGAATGAAACAAGTCAATTGTACAAGTTCTAGAGCATAGCAACAAGTTCTGGAGCATTGCAACAACCAAGCCAACAAGTTTTGGAGCATCGAAGCAGGGTGCGCTAGAATTTTTGTTTACCAAAGAAATGAAGTCCTACAAAATATAGACAAAATTTAGCGAAATCCAAATGATGAAGTTGATGAAGAATTTGAAAGAAACATTCTGAAATGAAGTAAATTCGCACACACACAATTTTTTTTTTGTGGGCATTTATTATAGGCAAAACTATATTGACTCTGCCATAGCAGAGTCAATGCACTGGATTTCTCCCTACATTTCTACCATTTTTGTAAATTCCTCTCTATTAACAGGCATATGGTAGACACATAATTGGTGTCCATTAACTAGCAAAGTTCGGGTATCACCATCAATGGGTTTCAGCTGAACTGAACCATTTGCAAATACCTCAAAATTTCTAATTAGAACTGATGCATTAGAGGTTTTCCTTAGTGATCCTTGTATTTGGAATCCCGAACAATATTAATTGCAATCTTCATTATGGAATTCTATATATAACCCGATATGTTTTATCATGCGGACCTTGTGTTGTTGTACTAGCTCTATTTGATGGATGACATCAAAGCTGAGGTTCATCCAATTCACTAGCTGTAAAACTATCTTTATCACAGGCGTTTAAAGATCTATACTCAACTCCATGGTTGTCCTAAGGGTTTTGGAGTTCAAATTCAATGGGAAAGAGATGTTTCTTCCCAAAACTAACTCCTATGGACTATACCCGGTAGTTGATAACGAGGTAATTGGTATATTTAAGCGGCTTGGTGGATTCGAGCCCTGTCTTTCCTTCCTAATGAAACTATTTTTGGTTAGGATGTTTTCCAATTCCATTATTGACTTGACACATCTCTATTTTCGAGGGTGGTAGGGTGAGGAATTCTTG
This sequence comes from Sequoia sempervirens, assembly GCA_007258455.2. Taxonomy (NCBI): domain Eukaryota; kingdom Viridiplantae; phylum Streptophyta; class Pinopsida; order Cupressales; family Cupressaceae; genus Sequoia; species Sequoia sempervirens. The sequence continues at coordinate 5,335 of VDFB02089674.1, forward strand.
TGGCTCACCTAAAAATGATATGTGAAGGCTAACAGAACTTTAGACATAAACCGGGGGCCCTGATCTGTGACAATTTTCCTAGGAGCTCTGAATCTAAGGAAAATTTTGTTGTAAAGGAAATCAACTACTTGTTCCTCCCTAGCAACGCGTAGGGCTTGCATTTCTTCCCACTTAGTCAGGTAGTCGATATAGACCAAAATGTACTTTTTTCCCTATGAAGGAGGGTCTATAGGGTTGATAAAATCCAATCCCCATTTTTCAAATGGTTCAAGGACTACCTAAGGCTACAAGGGCATTTCATTAGATGTATTTGGTCCTACCCTTTGACATTCATCACATTTGTAAACATATTTCTTGATATCTTTATGCATAGAAGGCCAGTAGTATCTTGTTCCCAAAATCTTCTTGGGTTGTCCTTTTAGCATAATAAATCCCTCCATAAGGATCATCGTGACAGGCTCTAAGGATACTATAGGTCTCATCTTCCCTAACACAATGTCATAGAACCCTATCAGGTCCACATCTAAATAGGATCCCATTAATCCATTTGAAGGGGGAACTTTGTCTAACAAGACGTTTCTTTTGTTTTGATGAAAAATGTAGTGGTTCTTCTATAGTGGCCAAGTAGTTTGTAATATCAGAAAACCAAGAGGTTTTAGTAGAGATGGAAAACAAATTTTCATCTAGGAACTCATCCTATACTAGAGCACAATCACCATCATGTTTAATTCGGGATAAGAAATCTATGACTACATTGGACTTCCCTAGTTTTTCAATAATTGTTGTGTTGAATTCCTGAAGAAGAAGCAACCACCTAATTATCCTTGAATTTACTATAGGTTTATTCATAAGGTACTTGATGGTTGAGTGATCTATATACACTGTGACTTTGTATCTCGTGATATAATGTCAACATTTCTTAATTGCATGAACTACATCAAAGAATTCTTTCTATGTTGTGGTATAATTCCTTTCTATTGGAGTCAAAATTTTACCGATGAAAAATTATATGACATATTTTCCCCCATTCTCATCTTCTTGTCCTAAAACAACTTCAATGGCATCATCAAATGCATCAGGATAGATATGGAATGGAAGGTTCCAATTAGGTCCACAAAGGACAAGAGAAAAGATGATTTTCTCCTTGATGATTTCAAATGATGACTGACACTCAGGTGTCCAGATGAACTCTACATTCTTCTAAAGAAGGGAAAACATAGGGGTCGCGATCTTGCTGAAATTTTCTATGAATCTTCGATAGTATCCAGCATGCCCTAAGAAACTTCTAACATCAGTCTAGGTTTTTGGGGTCTCAAGTTGTTGTATTACTTTGATTTTCTTAGGATCAACCTTAATCCCTTCAGCTAAAATATGGTGTCCCAACACTATTCCTTGTGCTACCATTATTAGACATTTCTCATGGCTTAGGAAAAAATGATGATCCTCACATTGCTTCAACACCTTATCTAGATTTTGGAGAGCCTCATCAAAGGTTGAACCATATACAATGAAGTCGTCAATATAAACTTCCACAACTCATTCACCAACTCAGGAAATATAGCTAGGATAGCTCTTTGGAACATTCCAAGAGCATTACATAGCCTAAAAGGAAGAACTTGATATGAAAATATCCCCCAAGGGAAGGTAAAAGTCATCTTATCCTACTCTTTTGCTACTACCTGTATTTGGTTGTAACCACTAAATTCCCCCAAAAATGAAAAATATTTCCTCCCAACCAAGCTATCCAACACCTGGTCTACAAATGGTAGAGGAAAATAATCTTTGTGCATTACTTTGTTAAGTTCCCTATAGTATACACACACTCTCCACTTTCCATTTTTATTTGGAACCACAACCAAGGGTGACACCCATTTACTTTTATTGAAACCTTTGACAGCCATGTTAAAGAAAAACACTATTTTTAGCTGGACTAAGGAAGCAAAGAATAGCTTTCAAGCTATCAAGGAAGCTTTAGCAGCAGCTCCCGCTTTAATGAACCCGATTTCAGCAAAGACTTTATCTTGTATGCCTATGGGGGTAGTGAAGTGATATCTGCTATGCTGGTCTAGCAAAGTTCAGAAGGATTGGAATAGCCAATCGCTTTTTTCAGCAAAGGATTGGCAGAGTATGAATAGAGGTATAGTTTTGTTGAAAAGCACGTCCTTGCTGTTGTCAAAAGTCTTAAAAAATTCAAACATTTGCTATCACACAATAAAATTCATTTAAGGGTAGCTCATCTGAGTGTCAAAGAATTTTTTCTTAGCAAGGATTTGAATGAGAAAAGAGCAGGTTGGATAACCAGAGTCATGGAATATGACGTGACCATTGAAGTTACCAAGCTAGTGAGGGGTAAAGGACTTTGCGAACAGCCGAGTTGTGAAGGAATTTTAGATGCAAAACAATCTGAAACAACTTTAGTACTTCGTTTGGCTGATAATGATGGCATGACAACAAGCTGGTTAAAGGATATGGTCCATTTCCTCAAGACAAGTCAATGCCCACTCGATTTAGATAAGGCGAAACGTAGGTACTATAGGCTGCAATCTATTCCATATGTGCTGATCAATGATATTTTATATTGCAAAGATCATAGTGGTGTACTTCTCAGGTGTGTTGATTCAGATAAGATTGGAGAGATATTACATGAATTTCATGATGGGCATTCAGGAGGCCACTTCTCTCCAAGGACTACTGCATTCAAGATTATGTGGGCTGGCTACTATTGGCCCAATGTTTTCAAAGACAACCATGCATATGTTAGAAAGTGCGTAAAGTGTGCTCTGTTTGCAGGGAAAGAAAGGCTTGCAGCTTTACCTCTATAGCCTATTAAGACTGAACAACCATTCGTAAGGTGGGGAGTTGATTTTATAGGTCCTATTAATCCTCCATCTAGTGCTGGACACAAGTGGATAATCACGACAACTGATTATTTCACTCACTGGTCAGAAGCAGCAGCGTTAAAGGATGCCAATGAGACTGCTGTTCTGAATTTTTATGATACTATTATTCACAGATTTGGAATCCCTGATTCTATTATCTCTGATAATGCACTTGCTTTCATTGGTCTACGGGTAACTGAGTGGGTGCTCAAGCATGGAATTTACCTCAGCAATAGTTCTAACTATTACCCACAAGGCAACGGATTAGCAGAATCCACAAACAAGAATTTGCTCAGAATATTAAAGAGGAATCTACAAGAGAATCAGCGTGAGTGGCATTCTAAACTGAAGGCTGCCCTATGGGTTGACCAAATCACGCCTAAGAAAAGCATTGACAATTCACCTTACATGATAGTCTATGGTAAAGAGGCCAAGTTGTCTATTTCAACCGAGCTGCCAGCCCTTGACCTTGCTAGTCAGCTAGTTTTGTTTGAAGAAGGAGATCCTATGCAAGTACGTTATGCTCAGTTGATGGAATTGGAGGAAAAAAGATCAAAAGCAATGCAAGCAATGGAATATCAGCAAATGCAAGTAAAGAGGAGCTTTGACAAAAGAGCGAGAGCAAGGGATTTCAATGTGGGTGATGTTGTTCTTAAGTGGGATGAACTTAAAAGCAAGCCGGGTAAGCACACAAAATTTGATTCTTTCTGGGGAGGCCCATTTGTTATCTCAGAATGTAAGGAACATAATGCTTATCAATTGTCAACTATGGAAGGAGATATACTACCAATACCAGTCAATGGTATTCACCTCAAATGATGTTTTGAGGTATGATCAATTAGCCTTGCTTTGTATATATTAGGTTAGGTTTCATGCTTATAATAAATGCATCTGCATATTCGTTTTGGTTTTCCCTAAGTGTTATCCAAGCACATCTGTTTGTTTTTCTTTCCTAGGTAGTTTTTCCTATTTTCCTTAGGTCCTAAGATGCGTATTTTTAGACTCTGTGCCCAATACATTATAGGCAACTGGTCAAACGTTTAGCAGGAAAACATCTAGCAGAAGTCGCCAGAAATGTTACCCACTTTTTACTTACAGCTCAGGTCAAGTCAAGTTTATTGGTTTAGTTTCAACATTGTTGGGGAAACTGAAAAGCAAAGGTAGAACTGGATGAAGTTCATTGTTTTTAGGTACATAAATTTTCATATTTTGTTGATTGAGTGTTCATCGATCATCATTGAGACCATCTTACATGTGAATCATAGTTTATTGTGCAAATGTTTAAAACAGAAAATTGAAAAGATTTGCATAGTAATGCCTTTATTCATTCTGTAAAAAATGTTGAATTCCACACAAGGCGTGGAAGTAACTTTTTCTGATTTTTACAATAAAAAAAGAATGCATAAAAAATTGTATGCTATACAACTGAAAATAACAGAAACACAGGGTAGGAGGTGATTCGTCATTGCCTGGAATGACGAATCGTTAACAGTTGAGGTTTCCAGTCGAGACGTCAGCTCTAGCTCCATTTTCAGTTTCAGCTTCCATTCCAACTCCAAAAGCATCTACAAGGAAGATAAAAGATGACGCTAGAGATAATCTCTAAGCAATAACGGATCAATCCTATCATATATCTACGCTACCAACAGAAATATAGCGTACAGTCGATCAGGCATCCATCAGATAACTGCAAAAAGGTCAAGAGAAGAAAGAATGTAATTCAATGGAAGCTTTTAGCTTCTTTTATTTTGCTAACATGTTTGTTTTAGTGTGCAGAAACAGATTCATCGTGTTCGAGATAATTTATCAGATATGTGGAATAAAACGGGCTCCCACAAGGGTTGAACTCGGCATATCAAAAAGGACATATTCACAATTTTCATATGAAGCACATGAATATTGATAACAGATATTTAAAAGCAGCATATTGCACTCATCTTTCATTTTTTGTTCAACTCTACTTTGTTTTTGAAGAGAAACAGAGTATTCAAGTACATGACAGATTTGCAATAATTTAATTTTCTATGAGTTCTTCAACAGAAAGCAGCAATTTCTATTTTAAGTCAGCATCTAAGAATAATGGAAGATGCAATATAAGTTATCTTTTATCAAACAAGCATGTAAAACAATGTGATTATGCTGTGATAATTCTATGGAAGTAAAACAGTTGTAGTTCTTCAAAAAATAGAATTTACAAATGAAAGGATACAGCCAAGACCAAAAGATGAGGACTCTCAAAAAAAGGAATACAGCTTTCAGCCTCAAAGCCCAACTCTTGTCTTAAAGGAGCAGTCATATGTTACTGATCATGCTAAATAACAGCCAAATAGCTATGGTGATACAGTGACTATCAAACATTAAAGGAGCAATTACATTATGCTTTCATTTAATAAACAGCAGAAGAAACTTGCGTAAGTCTTATCCTTCTTTGTTATTCGCAAGTAACTCTAGAACAGTGGAAGCACAAGAACGTCAAGGAGACAAGTTATATACTGCTGAGAATAGAGAAAAGAGGACACCATGCACAGGCGGATTATTAAGATCAATCTTGCAGGAGATAAATTCAGTATAAAGAGAGCCGTTCTATTCGAGTACAAAGATGCATAAAGAGACATTCATGGTAATGAAAACATTTTCCAAAAGAAGACAGCTATGGAGACACAATATCATATCAAAGCAAAAGAGACAGTGAAACAGTGAAAAGTATTTCCAAGTAATTGTACTGGAACAACAATGTCAATATATTTAAAACAGTTATAAGCATGTTGTAGCTTTGGTCAAGTGAATCAACAATACATAAATTTTCTGTCATCTCCTACTTTTGATCATGCATATCAAGTACTCATTTTCAGCTCAAAGACACCATTGTGTTCATACAAAGAACTAAGAATGATAAGTCTCTTGATCAAGTTTATGCACAACAGTATGGTGGACAACAATGATAACCATTTGAAGGCTTCTTTAGTCAAGAACAACAGAGTTATAGCATGACATTGATCTTAAGCTTACAAGGCATGCATATTCATGAAAGTCATGAAGTGCACTGAAACAGGTTTATGTTTTCATGAATAAATAGTTCAGATTTAAATCCATCAGCACAGGAAAACATAAAAAAAGAGCTACAGCAGTGAAGATTAAAGAGAATATGAACCTAAAAGTGAATGATATTCAGCACATAAGGCAAGACAACTATTTTTCACTTCTTTGCAGGGAAGAGAAGAAAAAAAAAATTATGTACAAGACAATGCATCAATGCTTTGGTAAACAAAAGTGAAAGTGTGCCATTTTAAAAGCTTGCTTTTAGAACAGGAAAATCAACAAATGAAATGCCTAGATTTTAAGAAAAACGTGGCTGTAGAATACAGAAAATCGAAAGTATTTTATCTGTTATGAGTTCAAGTGAAACGTTTTTGCAAAGATCAAAAGAAAATGATCATGGCGCAGCCTGAAAGGTAAGGTATTGCAGAAAAATGAAGGAAAAGAGACCAGATTCAAATTTTATAACCAAAGCTTGTTCTTTGTCTCCAAAAATTACTTCATCAACTTTCAATGGCGGCTTCAAGAAATGAAGAAAAACTTTCAGAAATTCGTCAAAAGCTAAAAACTAGATTTTTATCTTAAGATACCTATTAAAATCTTCATTTATTTGAATTTGAGGAAGTCTCCAGCAAGTTCGTGGCTTAGAGATGATCAATGGCGGCCAAAAAATGCAAATTCTTGACAAAGTTCGCACAAAAAATCACAGAGAAGTCTTCAAGCATCACTCATAATAGAAAAACGCGCCTCAATGCTCCACGTTTTTTTTAGAAAAAATGTCATATGCTGTTCTAGTTCGACCAAAAAAAAAAGACCAAATCCGAATTCTCATTGCCAAAAATACAGAGAACAAAGCAACTTGCGGCTAGGGTTTTAGCATGGCGGCGCCCAAAATGGAGAGGCATTCAAAATAAAATGCAAATGAAATGCCTTGGTCTTATTTTAGGGTTCGAACCCTAGAAAGTTCGACCTTTCTTGCCTTTGCATTTAGCTTCTTTCATTCCTTAAGCCATTTTTCTCTAAGGCTTTTAAAATGCAAAATATAATGCTTAGGGAAAATCAAATGTTAAGTCTCTTTTAATTTTGCATTTTTAAATCAAAATGTAATCTTTGTTAAAAATGGTTAATAAATCATTTTTAATAAATGATTTTATCAAAATGCAAAGTGAGTGCTTAGTTTATTTTAATTCCTGCATTTTTAAGCAAATTGTAAAATCTTTATTAAAATGATTTGTTAATCATTTTTAATAAATGATATTATTCAAATGCAGAATTTAAATTAACCTTGCTAGGTAGTATTCCAACTTGCATTTTTTAAAATTTGTAAAACTTTATTTTTAAAAGTGATAAATTATAAATCACTTTTAAAAAATAAATGTTATTAATGCAAGTTGAAGATATTTGATGTATTCTTTTAAAGACCTAGTCAAGTGGAGCCTTTAGTGGAGAATTAAATCTTGGAAATGTGACAATCTGTTTATGTCAAGTGGAGGTTTTGGGTTGCTGGATTCAGGGGAGGAGTTTTTGACTGATGTGACACCTTTTTGGGAGTCTTTTGAGTCCTCTTTATGAGGATTTTTGTTCCTATCCGGGTCTGGGAGACTTTTTCCTATTTTGGGTAAGTTGTTGATAAGTTTGAGAGCCTTCTTTTAGGGCTTTTTTACCAAATCCGACCCCTTATCCAAGGTGGGGCCCTTTTTCTAGGGTTAGGGTGGAGAGTTTGAGCTTATTTATTCTCTTCCTCATTTCTATTTTAAGGATGCAAAATTCTGGAGTGGAAGAGACTTTGTACTTTCTGGAGGACATGGTGCTATTTTGTTCCAAGCTTTGTATAAGACTTTGGAGTATGTATTTCCAGGGCCTTTGAGAGCCTTTATACAACATCTTTGATCTATTTCTGGTGTCATATTTGTACGCAGATTGGTGATTGATCTTTCTTTTCTGTGTTTCTTATCTGAAACCTTTTAAGTTTGTCTCATTTTGGCATCTTTGTGACTAGGAATTCTCTTCACAGGTTAGGGGTTGTATTAATTTTTAGATGTATTTACTGTGATTAACATCCTTTAAATATTATTCTGATCTCAGATCTTCCTTTGAAATATTTATGTGTTGAGGGTTTTACCAGTTATTGCATCATTATTAATGGCTGTGGGTTCATTCTGTGCTAAGGAAAGTGATTTTGGTGTATCACCCATTAATTAGTTTCAGTCTTCAAGTTCCTTTTATCTCTTTTCTTCCCCTTCTCCTCTTAAGTCTTTAGGTTTGAAGAGCAAAAAAATAGAGGTTTATTTAACAGGAACCGGCCTAGAATCCGGAGGTCTCATTTTCAATATTGCATATCCCACATGTAGAATTTGAGTCCCATGTTATGCCAGATTGCTGAGCTTGAAAATCTCAGTAGGGTGCAAATTTGGTGCATAACAGTTTTGGCACGCCCGGTGGGACAGAAGAAGTCATAATTTTTTTATCAGTTCTTGCTGTTTTGATATGTTACAGCAGGTTTACAGCTTTAAAGAAGCTCAGTTTCAGCATATTTGGCGACTCCGTTGTGAAGGAAAGTGACCAATGCAAAAGTTTATATGAGAAAGGTGGAAACCAGAAGTTCAAAGTCTTTTGAATATCTGCAACTGTCATCACCTAAAAGGAAAGGAAGGACTCTTGATCGAACTCCTCATGCAAAAAGAGTGCAAACAACTCCTCCAAGAGTATATGCCAGAAGGGGAAGATCATTGCATAGTGAACGTCCTGTGAGACACTCAGCATCACCAACTGTTAGAGAAGAGCCACCTATTGCTGTTTCTGGGAATTTCAACTTCCTAAAAGGTAGGAGCAATTTTGGTACAGCAAGTGTAAGCTTTTCTACTACAATTACAAGTACTTTTTCATCATTTTCGAGTACTATACCAGCAAGTGCAAGCTCAGTTTCAGCAAGTATATCAACACAGACTCATAGTATGGCTGTACCAAGAGCCTTTGCTTTTGTTCCATTTGATCATGGTAGTCCCCTTAATTTAGTGCAGCATAATGATATTCCTTTGGCAGCATTAAAGGGATTGCCAGAATTCACTGGAGAAGGGAAAATAACGCCATTTGAACATATAAGAGATGTGGCAGCGTTGTGCAATGTGCATCATGTAACGCAAGAGAACGTAGCAGTAAGGTTATTAGCTGCATCTTTCAAGAAGAAGGCGCTGGAATTGTTCAGAAGCTTGCCAGTGGCCTCTATTGCAACATGGGATGAGCTTGGTGACAAATTTACCACATTTTTTGAAGACAAGTCTGATCACTTATCTTTGGTAGAGCAGTTGACAACTATTAAAAGAGCCCCTCAAGATCAAATGATGGATTTCAACATCCGTTTCCAGAAGACTTGGAATAGGATACCTGCTACGGTAAGGCCTTCTGCTGATTACACATTTTTGTATTACTTAAAGAGTCTCAATAGTGATATATCAATGATGATACAATCCATGGGAGGTCAATCATTACCTCAAGCTTATAGTATAGCTATAAGAGCAGAAAATAGTCTTATTCAGGCAGGAAAAATAGCTCCTAGGCCCCCTATGCCATATTTTCCAGATATTCACCCAAATATACCATTGCATATACCTCCTCTTGCTGCAATACCGACTGTTCCAACTATAGAGACTGCTGGACCTTCAACTGAGCTGCAAGAGATTAAAAGCAGCCAACAAAAGATTGAAATGGTTTTGCAGACTTTGGGAAATGAGCTAACCAACATGAAAAAGCAGCAGTACCAAGGTCCAAGGCCATCATTTCAACAGTATAACTAGCAGCAGCAAGGAGCGAATCAGCCTTATCAAAATCAAGGGTTTAATCAGCAGTATCAGCAAAATAGACAACTATACCAAGGAAATTATCAAGGACAGCGACAAAATGTTAACCAGAGGCCATTTCTGACACATAATACAGCGCCTATGAATGCAGCAAATCCGATAAAAGATATTGTTCTAGCTCAGAATAATCTTGCAGTAGATTATGAATGGTGTTTTCCATGTAATCAAGCGCATAATCAAGCAACATGTTCTAATGGTATTATCAATCAAGCACTGATGGTTCAAAATGCCACAAGTTCACAACTGGATGCATCTACTGAAGTACCTGAGCAGCAACGAGATGTGCATCCCAATGAGACTGGATTCCTAAACTGGCAAAGTGAAGAGTTTTGTGGCGTGAATGGTGATCCAACAATTGCAACGCTCACCCGAGCAAAGAAGAGGGCTCTAGAAGCAGAACATGCAGCTGGTAAAGATAAAGAACTTGCAACTGCAGGACCATCATTCACGAAAAATCCTGATATCCCACAAAAGCCTTCAAATCAGCCAACCAGCAATCAGCCTCACAAAGAAACAGATCTGGTTGTTGCTAAGATACACCAAAAAGTACATCTAGCTATTCCCTACAACATTGTGGATAGCATGAAAAGAATGAACGTATCAATGACTATGTGGGATTCTTTATCCATTCCTGGACAAGCTGAGATGTTGAAAAAAGCACTGAGTGGTGAAGATACGCAAGAACATGTAGCTGGTGATCGTGAGAAGGTAGTCATGACAAATGTTGATCAAGTGAAAGTGATGGACAGCAAACCAAATGTCACAGTTCAAGGTAAGGATGTGAGACCTCCTCCATTCTATGTTTCCTTAGTCATTGGAAAGAACTTGGTACATAATTGTATGGTTGATAGCGGGGCAACTTGTTCTGTAATGCCAAAAAGGGTAGCTGATCAGTTAGAATTAAAATATGAGCCTATAGAAAAGGGAGTAGTCCAGTTAGATGGTACATCTATCAACTCGATAGGCCTCATAAAAAATGCTAGTCTGACCTTGCATGCCTGCCCTACTTTCTCTATTCCACAAGACATATATGTAATAGATTTGCCTCCCTATTTTGGCCTTTGCTTATCAAGAGAATTTACAGCCAAGATAGGAGGTTATCTCTCATCCGATTGGTCTCACATGATTTTCCGCACAAGGTATGGAACAAAAGTAAACATAAAGTCAGAATCACTTGCAAAGGATATCATTGAACCTTATATACCCAGTACGATGAATGCAAATTGTGTCATTTTTGACCAAGATGATCATGCTGCTCCTGTTTCACATACATCTACTGCTGGAATTCCTGATATTCTTTTAGATGAATGGGCTGAAAGTAGTACTCATCGCACTAGAAGTGATTTAGTATTAGACGCTGGTATGGGTAACTATATGTTTCAGGAGGCTGGTTTGGTTATGCCAAATTTGGTTAAAAGGGAGGATGCTAATTCTGAACAACACAATGAGGTCTGGAATATGTTTTTTGACGGATCTAGAAGTAAGCATGGTGCTAGTGGAGGTGCGATGTTAGTGTCGCCTGATGGAGTTGAGTACTATGCAGCCTTTAGATTTAGTTTTTCTTGCACCAACAATACAACCGAGTATGAAGGCTTAATTAATGGGTTGGAATGGGCGAGAAAGAGAGGTGTTAAGGCTCTAAAGGTTCATGGTGATAGTGAGCTCGTGGTGAATCAGGTGAGAGGGCTAGTTTTTGTTAAGAATGATACTTTGAAGGCATATAAACATAGAATATGGGATGTTATTGAAGATTTTTCTGCTTTCAATATTGTTGCAATTCCTAGAAAGCTGAATCAGCATGCTAATAGATTGGCTGCTATAGGGGCACAGTTTGACATTCCTAACAATATTAAAAGGGGGTGTGATTAGCAGCATATTAAAATTATTGTTAGGCCATCAATTCCTGACAATAATATAAATTGGCAAGTCTTTGAGAGTGATGAACAGATTTTGCAGTTTCTGCTAGAAGAGGACGTTTTTGCAGCATCAAATCAAGATAGGCTAAAAGGGAACTATGAAGATCAGGTGGTGCAGCTCAAGTCTAACAAGTTGCCCAAAGGGCTTGTTACATTGGAATCTATCTTCAACATAGATCATCAAGCCAAAAAGAATAAAACCAGCCTGTTGATTCAGCAAGAACACTATGCAGATTTAGAGATTGAACCGGGTAAGACTTTGAAGTTTGGAAAAGTAGTTGCAGATTCTGAAAAATAGTCTTATATTGAATTATTTCAAGAATTTAGTGATATATTTGCCTAGAAATATGAAGATCTAAAAGGTTTTAACCCAACACTTGCACATCATACTATAGAGTTAGAACCTAACTCCAAACCCATCAGACAAAAACAGAGACCAATTAACCCCAAACTAGAGCCTCTTATGCACAAAGAAGTTATGAAGCTGATAGAGAGTAGTATTATATATCCTATTAAACACACTAGTTGGGTGTCTAACCTTGTCCCAGTTAGGAAGAAGAATGGGGAGTTGAGATTGTGTGTAGATTTCAGAGATCTAAATAGGGCGTCCTTGAAGGACCGTCACCCATTGCCCTCCATGGAGCAGATCTTGCAGTATGTTTCTAGTTCAGAAAGATATTCGTTGTTGGATGGTTATTCAGGATATAACCAAATTCTTGTCAAAGAGGAAGACCAGTTTAAAACAGCTTTTACAACTAAGTGGGGAACCATGGCTTACCGAAAGATGCCTTTCGGTCTTTCTAACGCAGGTGCAACCTTCCAAAAGGCAATGGAAATGGCTTTCAGCAACCTTATGTATCAGTTTGTCCTAGTGTATTTGGATGACATCACCGTTTATTCAAAGAAAGTAGTAGATCACCTAAGTCATCTAAGACAAATTTTTGAATGCTGCAGGGAGTTTGGAGTATCTCTCAATCCTAAAAAGTGTGTGTTTGTTGTGCATGAAGGAAAACTATTGGGGTATATCATTTCTAAGCAAGGTGTCATAGTGGATCCTGAGAGAGTAGCAGCTATTTTAGAGCTACCTTTACCATATCATAAAAAGGGGTTGCAGTCTTTCATTGGAAGAATTAATTTTGTAAGGCGTTTTCTACCTAACATTGCAGATTTATTGAAACCTTTGATAGCCATGTTAAAGAAAAACACTATTTTTAGCTGGACTAAGGAAGCAAAGAATAGCTTTCAAGCTATCAAGGAGGCTTTAGCAGCAGCTCCCGCTTTAATGAATCCCGATTTTAGCAAAGACTTTATCTTGTATGCCTATGGGGGTAGTGAAGTGATATCTGCTATGCTGGTCCAATAAAGTTCAGAAGGATTGGAACAGCCAATCACTTTTTTAAGCAAAGGATTGGCAGATTATGAACAGAGGTATAGTTTTGTTGAAAAGCACGTCCTTGTTGTTGTCAAAAGTCTTAAAAAATTCAGACATTTACTATCACATAATAAAATTCATTTAAGGGTAGCTCATCCGAGTGTCAAAGAATTTCTGCTCAGCAAGGATTTGAATGAGAAAAGGGCAGGTTGGATAACCAGAGTCATGGAATATGATGTGAGAATTGAAGTTACTAAGCTAGTGAGGGGTAAAGGGCTTTGCGAACAGTTGAGTTGTGAAGGAATTTTAGATGCAAAACAATCTGAAATAGCTTTAGTACCTCGTTTGGCCGATAAAGATGACGGAACAACAAGCTGGTTAAAGGATATGGTCCATTTCCTCAAAACAAGTCAATGCCCACTCGATTTAGATAAGGCAAAATGTAGGTACTATAGGCTGCAGTCTATTCCATATGTGCTGAGCAATGATATTTTATATCACAAAGATCATAGTGGTGTACTTCTCAGGTGTGTTGATTCAGATCAGATTGGAGAGATATTACATGAATTTCATGATGGGCATTCAGGAGGCCACTTCTCTCCAAGGACTACTGCATTCAAGATTATGCGGGCTGGCTACTATTGGCCCAATGTTTTCAAAGACAACCATGCATATGTTAGAAAGTGCATAAAGTGTGCTCTGTTTGCAGGGAAAGAAAGGCTTGCAGCTTTACCTCTATAGCCTATTAAGACTGAACAACCATTCGTAAGGTGGGGAGTTGATTTTATAGGTCCTATTAATCCTCCATCTAGTGCTGGACACAAGTGGATAATCACGACAACTGATTATTTCACTCACTGGTCAGAAGCAGCAGCGTTAAAGGATGCCAATGAGACTGCTGTTCTGAATTTTTATGATAATATTATTCACAGATTTGGAATCCCTGATTCTATTATCTCTGATAATGCACTTGCTTTCATTGGTCTACGGGTAACTGAGTGGGTGCTCAAGCATGGAATTTACCTCAGCAATAGTTCTAACTATTACCCACAAGGCAACGGATTAGCAGAATCCACAAACAAGAATTTGCTCAGAATATTAAAGAGGAATCTACAAGAGAATCAGCGTGAGTGGCATTCTAAACTGAAGGCTGCCCTATGGGTTGACCAAATCACGCCTAAGAAAAGCATTGACAATTCACCTTACATGATAGTCTATGGTAAAGAGGCCAAGTTGTCTATTTCAACCGAGCTGCCAGCCCTTGACCTTGCTAGTCAGCTAGTTTTGTTTGAAGAAGGAGATCCTATGCAAGTACGTTATGCTCAGTTGATGGAATTGGAGGAAAAAAGATCAAAAGCAATGCAAGCAATGGAATATCAGCAAATGCAAGTAAAGAGGAGCTTTGACAAAAGAGCGAGAGCAAGGGATTTCAATGTGGGTGATGTTGTTCTTAAGTGGGATGAACTTAAAAGCAAGCCGGGTAAGCACACAAAATTTGATTCTTTCTGGGGAGGCCCATTTGTTATCTCAGAATGTAAGGAACATAATGCTTATCAATTGTCAACTATGGAAGGAGATATACTACCAATACCAGTCAATGGTATTCACCTCAAATGATGTTTTGAGGTATGATCAATTAGCCTTGCTTTGTATATATTAGGTTAGGTTTCATGCTTATAATAAATGCATCTGCATATTCGTTTTGGTTTTCCCTAAGTGTTATCCAAGCACATCTGTTTGTTTTTCTTTCCTAGGTAGTTTTTCCTATTTTCCTTAGGTCCTAAGATGCGTATTTTTAGACTCTGTGCCCAATACATTATAGGCAACTGGTCAAACGTTTAGCAGGAAAACATCTAGCAGAAGTCGCCAGAAATGTTACCCACTTTTTACTTACAGCTCAGGTCAAGTCAAGTTTATTGGTTTAGTTTCAACATTGTTGGGGAAACTGAAAAGCAAAGGTAGAACTGGATGAAGTTCATTGTTTTTAGGTACATAAATTTTCATATTTTGTTGATTGAGTGTTCATCGATCATCATTGAGACCATCTTACATGTGAATCATAGTTTATTGTGCAAATGTTTAAAACAGAAAATTGAAAAGATTTGCATAGTAATGCCTTTATTCATTCTGTAAAAAATGTTGAATTCCACACAAGGCGTGGAAGTAACTTTTTCTGATTTTTACAATAAAAAAAGAATGCATAAAAAATTGTATGCTATACAACTGAAAATAACAGAAACACAGGGTAGGAGGTGATTCGTCATTGCCTGGAATGACGAATCGTTAACAGTTGAGGTTTCCAGTCGAGACGTCAGCTCTAGCTCCATTTTCAGTTTCAGCTTCCATTCCAACTCCAAAAGCATCTACAAGGAAGATAAAAGATGACGCTAGAGATAATCTCTAAGCAATAACGGATCAATCCTATCATATATCTACGCTACCAACAGAAATATAGCGTACAGTCGATCAGGCATCCATCAGATAACTGCAAAAAGGTCAAGAGAAGAAAGAATGTAATTCAATGGAAGCTTTTAGCTTCTTTTATTTTGCTAACATGTTTGTTTTAGTGTGCAGAAACAGATTCATCGTGTTCGAGATAATTTATCAGATATGTGGAATAAAACGGGCTCCCACAAGGGTTGAACTCGGCATATCAAAAAGGACATATTCACAATTTTCATATGAAGCACATGAATATTGATAACAGATATTTAAAAGCAGCATATTGCACTCATCTTTCATTTTTTGTTCAACTCTACTTTGTTTTTGAAGAGAAACAGAGTATTCAAGTACATGACAGATTTGCAATAATTTAATTTTCTATGAGTTCTTCAACAGAAAGCAGCAATTTCTATTTTAAGTCAGCATCTAAGAATAATGGAAGATGCAATATAAGTTATCTTTTATCAAACAAGCATGTAAAACAATGTGATTATGCTGTGATAATTCTATGGAAGTAAAACAGTTGTAGTTCTTCAAAAAATAGAATTTACAAATGAAAGGATACAGCCAAGACCAAAAGATGAGGACTCTCAAAAAAAGGAATACAGCTTTCAGCCTCAAAGCCCAACTCTTGTCTTAAAGGAGCAGTCATATGTTACTGATCATGCTAAATAACAGCCAAACAGCTATGGTGATACAGTGACTATCAAACATTAAAGGAGCAATTACATTATGCTTTCATTTAATAAACAGCAGAAGAAACTTGCATAAGTCTTATCCTTCTTTGTTATTCTCAAGTAACTCTAGAACAGTGGAAGCACAAGAATGTCAAGGAGACAAGTTATATACAACTGAGAATAGAGAAAAGAGGACACCATGCACAGGCAGATTATTAAGATCAATCTTGGAGGAGATAAATTCAGTATAAAGAGAGCCGTTCTATTCGAGTACAAAGATGCATAAAGAGACATTCATGGAAATGAAAACTTTTTCCAAAAGAAGACAGCTATGGAGACATGGTATCAAATCAAAGCAAAAGAGACAGTGAAACAGTGAAAAGTATTTCCAAGTAATTGTACTGGAACAACAATGTCAAATATTTAAAATAATTATGAGTATGCTGTAGGTTTGGTCAAGTGAATCAACAATACAGAAATTTTCTGTCATCTCCTACTTTTGATCATGCATATCAAGTACTCATTTTCAGCTCAAAGACACCATTGTGTTCATACAAAGAAACTAAGAATGATAAGTCTCTTGATCAAGTTTATGCACAGCAGTATGGTGGACAGCAATGATAACCATTTGAAAGCTTCTTTAGTCAAGAACAACAGAGTGATAGCATGAATATTGATGCAATCCTACAAGGCATGCATATTCCTTGAAAGTCACGAAGTGGACTAAACAGGTTTATGTTTTCATGAATAAATAGTTTAGATTTAAACCCATCAGCATAGGAAAACATAAAAAAAGAGCTACAACAGTGAAGATTAAAGAGAATATGAACCTGAAAGTGAATGATATTCAGCACAGAAGGCAAGACAACTA